>JAJPUD010004835.1:68229-129777 GCA_023553655.1 Myrmecobius fasciatus | reverse complement strand
GAACACAGGATGTCAGAGCTGGAAAGGGACCTCAGAACACAGGATGTCAGAACTGGAAAGGGACCTCAGAATACAGGATGTCAGAGCTGGAAAGGCACCTTAGAACATAGGATGTCAGAGCTGGAAATGGACCTTAGAATGTAGAATGTGTTGGGGAAAAAACCTTATAAGATTAGAAATTAAGAGTTGTAATCTAGTCCAACTACTAGAATTCGGTAGAATCCAAGTACAAGAAGAACCCAGATTTTGCCGCCAGGATTCTTTCCTCTACAGAGGAGAATTGACTTCACAAGGGTTTTATCAGATGAAGGGAGTGGTACAGTGGACAGAATATTGGACTTAAAATCAGAAAAACTCATCCATCTTCCTGAGTTCAAATGCAGCCTCAGACACTTACTAGCTTTGTAGCTCTAAGTAAATTATTTAACCCAGTCTGCCTCGGTTTCCTCCTCTATAAAAGATGCTAGAGAAGGAAATGGCAAACCATTCCAGTATCTTTGCCAAGAAAACCCATATGGGATTAGGAGTTGGACAACACTGAAACATTAAGGCAGGGAAATAAAGTGTCTTTCCCCTCATTTTACAGAAGCAAATGAAGCCCAGAGAAATGAAGAAGTGGAAGGATGGTTGAAGCCTATTTTTCCAGATTGCTGTTTCCTCAACAGCAAAATAAGAACCCTACCTGTCTACACACCTCAAGGGCCTGCTATCAGGAGCACAAATCCCAGAAGTTATTGACATCCAGAGCATTTTGGCTACTTCTTATCCAGGTGTTTGGGATCTATTACTGCACCTTTGAGGACCAGTCTCCACATTTGGAAAATGAGGGATCGGACCAGATCATGGTGCCTTCCAGAGATCTAGGATTCTGCCAGGGTCCTGGGAGGAAGGACCTCGATTTGGCAAATGTTTTTTAAATGATTTCTAGGTCCAAGGCCTCCGTACAAGACAAAGGCAGGAATGAAACAGTCTCGGTCCTCCAGCAGCAGGATCAGGAGTGGGATCTTCCAATCAGATCTTTGGAGATTTCTTTTGAGGGGAGATTCAGGATAAGGGAAGGGAAAAGGACAAGTCTTAAAAAAAAAAAAAAAAAGGCTAGAAATCCTAAAGAAAGAAGGAATTGCCCCCTTCCCCTCTCCCTCCTTTCTAACTTCTCTGCCCTGGCCCATGTCTCCGATCCCTGGCCGGGGATCGCTTTTCTGGGTGGGATCGCTCGGACTGTGTTCTGTGCCCATGCAGACTCCCAGGGAGCCGGGCAGCCCGCGGGGGCACGCACGCCGACGCCCATCAGGGTCAACTGGCCAAGACATCTCTGTGCCCCGGGCCACTGGCAGAGACGCACGGGAGCTCGCCACCCTTTACCTTGTCCGGCCGCGGACCGCTCACAAGCTCTCTGGCCCGGCAGTCATCGCCGACCCGCGGCCGCCGCGGGCACTCCCGGCTCGGTCTCCAAGGCTCCGGGCTCGGGTTTCTGGGCTCGAGAGCTCCGGGCTTGGCCCAGCGACGTCTCGAGCTTCGCGCTCAGCGTTCCGCACCAAATCCCACCCCAGCCCCACACTCTTGCCCGTTAGCCGGGTCTGAGCGCAGGTGATCCCCCAAAGGGGCGGGCGCACTGGGACCGCGCCCCCACTCCGGCCCCCAGCTCGGAGAGGGGCAGTCCCGGGCTGTCCGGTTGCGCCAGGTGCCCGGGGGTCCGCAGTCCGCGGAGCCGTGGCGCCTCCCCGAGGTCAGCTGAGGACTCTCATCGAGTCCATCCCAGCTTGCCAGGGGTCCCTCCAACCTCAAGCTGGGGAATTAGTTAGGGGTGGAGTCCTCCAACTCAGGCAAAGTATCTCACCTCTGCCTTAAAAATAGGGATCGTGGGTTATAGAGCTCGGAGGAACCTTAAGGGATCAGCTAGTTCAACCTTCCTTTTTAGGTTGTTTGCAGTGGAAACTGAGTCCAGGAAGTCAAGGTCACAGAGGGAGGAAGAACTGAGACGCTAGAATCCTTTGTCTCCAAATCCAGCTCAAGAGAGTAAAAATCTACCTATCTGAGACAAAATGCTTTGTAAACCTTGGAGCCCCAGTGTTATGTGGTGTAAGGATCTCAGCCCAGAAGGGATGGATGTGGGAGCCAAGGGGGCCTGGATTCAAAGCCTATTTCTACTTGTTTTGAGAATGACTTTTGAGCAAGTCACTCGGCTGTTCTCAGGCTGTAAAATGAGAACTAGCCGAGATGACTCCTGTCTCCTCCTGCTCTAAATCTCTAAACCCGGGCATTTTCGAACGGGAAAAGAACAAACGATAAACTCGACTATTTCACCGGAAATAACAGGGGAGCTGTCCCTGATAGTCAATAAACATTTATTAAGCACCTACTATGTGCCAGCCACAATGTTCAACACTGGACACACACACACACACACACACACACACACATACATGATCTTAACTAGCTCAATCTAAGGTGGGATGGAGAGAAATGGGAGATAGAGACAACACTGGAACACAACTATGTACAGAACAAAATAAATACGGGATAAATAATTTGGTGATAATCTTATATATAAGGAAAAGCCCTCTATGAAGGGCCAGAGAAGGCTTTGTGCAGGATTGAGATTTTAGCTGAGACATTAAAAATTCACCAACCAAACAAATACTAAAGCCCTCAGCTACGTGTAATTCCCACATTGGCCATGTCCAAAAATGTATCTCTGAGTGTTTAATCTCCATTTGGATTTGTGGCTTATCACTGAGTTGATCAGAGTTCTGAAGTCTGTCAATGTTGTTTTTCTCTATAATGTTATTATTGTAAATTGTTTTCCTAATTCTAATTCAATTCATTTCTCATCAGTACATAGAGGTCCCCTCCGTTTCTCTGAAGTTATCCAATTACTCCAAAAATAGAAATGGAAAGAACATCACTAGCCAGTAGAAACTTAATGTGGCAACATGACAAAAAATAAGTTTAGTTTTAAAGAAAAAAAAATGAGAAACCTATCAAAGTGTGTGTGGGGAAGAGGGGGATCCATGAATGTGGAACATTACATACAATCTGATTGCTTTCTGACATGTTGACCAATTTTGAGAATTAAAAAAAAATTATTTGTTATAAGGAACTGTGTCCTTTGGGATTCAGGGAGACGTTTAGGCACTGTAAAAACAAAAGCTAGTAAAACAAATTTAATTTGAAAAAGAACTGTATATGATTGCTTACTGTGTCAGGGAGAATGATGGAGAGGGAGGGAGACAATTTAAAACTCAAAACTTATAAGAAAACAAAGAATGCTAAAATTGCTTTTACATGTAATTGGTTAAACAAAATACTATTAAAAATTTAAATGAAATATTTTTTAAATTAAAGCTTTTTATTTGCAAAACATATGTATGGGTAATTCTTCAACATTGACCCTTACAAAGCTTTCCATTACAAATTTTCCCCCCTAGTCCCCACTCCTTCCCTAGATGGCAGGAAGTCCACTACATGTTAATTATGTTAAAAAAAAATACTTGACAAATCAAATCTATAAATGCATTGAAATATTTTTTAAAATTATTTTTAAAAGAAAAGAAATAGAATTGTAAGGGATGACAAAGGTCTGCTGTTCTCAGCTCCTCATTTTACAGATGAAGAAATAAAAATACAAAGAGGAGGAAGTAGTAAGTAGGTGGGTCAGATTTTGAATCCAGAGCTTTTTATGCCAGAGCTAATGCTCTTATCAGTCTATCCCATTGACCCTCTTCATTTGATCTCTCAAAGCTTCAGTGTTCTGATCTGTGAAGTGGGAATAATTAACCTTGTACTTCTTACCTTGCAGAGTAAGGAGGTGGGATTCCCCCTTGATGTGGGGGATTTTGGCCCTGAAACCTCTTACTCAAATGTCCTTGAGAGTTCCCTAGGAGTAAAGTTATGGTTACAGTGTCAGAAGTAAAAAAAAAAAAAAAAAAAAAGAGCCCAGGTCTTTCTGATTCCACGTTTTACCATGAAACCGTTATTAAATTTTATTTAGTCAATTTCAGTTCAGAATGACTCTTTGTGATCCTGTGTGGGTTTTCCTAGGCAAAACATAGTGGAGTGGTTTGCCATCTCATTATCCAGCTCATTTTACAGATGAGGAAACTGAGACAAACAAGTGACTTGCCTGAAATCACACAGCTAATTAGTGTCTCAGGACAGATTTGAATTCGAGAAGTCTTCCTGATTCCAGATTGGGTGTTCTTTCCACTGAGTCACCTTAGCTACCCCATTATGAAAATAGCAAAGACTATGTTTTAACCTTATTATTAGTTATCCTTACCTAACTTTTGTTAGGTGTGAATTCATCTTATTTCCTCAACTAGACTTTTAGGCTCCTGAGGGCAGGGATCAGATTTGCAAAGCATCTACTATGTATCTTATGGGTTGAGCCCACTCTGTAGGGGCTAAATCTGTTACATTTTGTAGCAGCCACTTTATATATCCAAACAATTCATTAGTATCCTGAAGATGAGGGAATCCTTCTCTGCCATTGGCTAGAACTCCCCTTGAGCAAGTTCCCCCCCACACTTTAGGGGTCTTTCTTATGACTAGCATTCCAGTTCTATTTGATCATTTAACACCGTTAGCTTTTAGAAAGGGATATTTATCTCAGAGATATGGCAAGAATAAATATGCAAACACTTAAGGAACAATCCACTTCTTCTAAAGCTCTTTTTTAAATTTTATGTGGAAAAGGCAGCTGAGGATAGTAGAGAATTAGACTGAGTGAGAAGACACTGAGATTCGAATCCCAACTATGATACTGATCAGCTGTGTGATGATGAAGAGTCTCAGTTTGCTCTTCTCTGCAGTGGGCATAACCTTACCAGGAGTGGATCATTCATGGGACTGTTGTGAGAAACAAATAGGATTATGACATTAGAATTGGAAGGGATATCAGAGATCTTTTAGCCCACCTCCTTTCTTAATAAATAAGGAAACAGACCAAGAGCAGGGAAATTAATAATGTGTATATGCCCCAAAGAAGAGATAAGAGAACACACCTCCCCTGCTTCTTTTATAGAGATATTCTGACTTTTACAATATGTTGTTCGATTTTGCATGAGTTTTTTTCTTCTTCCCCTTTTTCTTTAAAAAAATTATAATATTTATTATAGGGTATAGTCTTCTGAGAGGGGGGAAGTTCCACTGGTAAAATAAAAATAAAAAAAAATAAAAATAAAAAGCAACAATTATTTATGTATATGTGCATATGGCTATGTATATATGTGAATATGTGTATTTTTATTGTTCAGTTGCTTCAGTCATGTTCAACTCTTTGTGATCTCATTTGGGGTTTTCTTGGCAAAGATAATGGATGGTTTGCCATGTCCTTCTCTGGCCCATTTTAAAGATGAGGAAATTGAGGCAAATAAGATGAAGTGACTTGCCCAGGATCACACAGCTAGTAGGTATCTGAAGCTGAATTTGAATTCATGCCCTCTTGACTCCAGGCCTGGCACTGTACACATTGCACCACCTAGCTCTTGCTGCTTCGGGACGTGTGTGTGTGTGTGTGTGTGTGTGTGTGTCTTTAAAATAATGTATATTTAACAGTTGGAGCTCTCACATGGACAATGGAAGCAGGTAAAGAACATCTGTATACTCTGTACAAATACACATGATATATTTAAAAATTTAAAACACAATAGAAATATCTACTAGGATGATCTGACCTTCACCGTGATTCTGTAAAATAGATAGACAAGGATTATTCTAAGTTTACAGTTAAGGAAACTGAGGCCAGAAGAAATGACTAATCCAAAGACTGAGGCTGAGTTAGAATTAAATCTAAGATTTTCAGATTTCTCATCCAGTTTTCTTTATGACCAAACTCACTCTTTCTGAGACTTAGGGGAAAAAATAAAACAAGACCAAAAAAACTTTCCCAAGATTAAGAAAGCCATCATAGAATTGTTTATTACTGTGAAGAGTTGGACATGACTGAACTGAAGCCCTGCCCCAAACCTTTTTTCATCCCCAGATCTACCATGTTGGGTCCTAGATGTTGGGAGATTAAAGAGTTTCCAAGTCTTCATGGAAAATGTTCAAATTCATTCTGGGGGTTCAGTTTTTCTGGATCTCTTCTCTTATTAGCTTGCTCTCACTCAGTGTTGGAAGTTCATTTCTGACTGTCCATTCCCTCGACTTCCACCTGAAGCTTCAATCCACTGTTTACCTCCTTTCTGGGGAGATTGCTGGGGAAACCAACTAAATGTCACATAGGATTAGAAGGCAGTTTCAGGTGAATGGAAGCAGCATTGAGAGGAGAGAAGGCTGAGGAACCCAATACTTGTCTGGATTAACCCCAAACAGAAACCAAATTGGGGAAAACTGAAGACAGAGGCAGAAGGGTGGGAAAGTAACTCCCTTGGTCCTATTCTCCACACTTAGCACCCCTGGTGCATAGTTTGATGGAGAATACTCTCAATACTCATTGGCTCAGCCGTCATGGGTTCTATTTGGCATCTGGTATCAAAGATAAATTGGTTATCATTTCTTCTATGCTAAGAAAAGCTCAGCCTTGCAGCACTTAGTTATTAAGCATTTATGATGTACCAAGCACTGTGCTAAGTGCTGAGGACATAAATGGAAAACCAAGAGACAGTTCCTACTCTTAACGAGCTCATTTTCTGAGTAGGGGAGACAACTCGTATCGAGGGGTTAAATTGTAATACCAATAGAAGGACCTCAAGATCCCAAGGGTGCTGCCAGAGGAAGGATGGCAAGGTTCAGGGATCCTTAAGGGATATCGGCAGATCAGATGGCAATACCTGGGGAAGGGGGCTGGAAGATATTGTGCCAGGGCACAAAAGCAGGCTCTTTTGCCCTTCTGGCTGGACATTACTCCCTCTCTGCTCCCATCCCTTTGTGAGAGAACCCAGAGTTCCCACTTTGGCAGGAAGGTTGAGGGAAAGCCTAGGTACCTACTTTCTTTGGGGTCTGCTGAATAGAGATTTGGGGGTAAGCAGCACCACTTGCTATAAAAATACATGTATGTGCATATTAATTATGGCTATATTAATAAAAGTCTTTCTCCCTCATTAGGATCTTTCTGTGTTATAAATTTATTACCTCTCCTTTTGGAATCTGAGTTAGCGTTTCACATGTAGATTCCTAAGAAGTGAAACTAAACAAAAATAAAACAGAAGGACCTTTATGAGGCCTTTGATTTCTTACTTGAGATAATAATTCAAGGGCATTCTCTTGGCACTTGCCAGATAACTGACAGGTAAAATGCAAGTTTATTGTCCCTTGCTTTTTTGCTTTCACTCCCTTCAGCTAAAGCCAGATAAAATCTTCTCTTTGCCTAATAATAATCTGATAGATGAAGTACCCATAGTGCCTATCATCATAGATAAGCCAGCTTTGAGCAAACAGGGAATGTTCCAGTTCTGTTTTCTCACCTCACTTTCCTCCCTCCTCAATTAATTACCAGAAATTCCAGAGGACAGATTTGGAAGTGAAGAAGCAGGAAAAAAATAAAAGCAATCCAAGAGCATCAAGAAAATTATGAAGACCAAGTCAATCTATTGGAAAAGGAAATTCAGAAACTTAAGGAAAAAAATAATGCCTTGAAAATTAGAATTGGACAAGGGAGGTCAATGACATTATAAGACACCAAGAAATAATGAAACAAAATCAAAAGAATGAAAAATACAGAAGAGAATTTGAAACATTAGAAAAACAACTAATCTAGAGAACAGATCCAGGAGAGATAATATAAGAATTGCTGGACCACCTAAAAGTCACAAATTTTTAGAAAGAGTCTTGATACAATATTACAAGAACTTAAGGAAATTTACCCCAAAGTTTTAAAAGAAGAAGGTAAAGTAGAAATTTAAAAAAATCCACTGACCACCACCTGAAAGAAATCCCATGATGAAAACGTATAGGAATAACATAGTTACAAAGCTCCAAGGTTAAGGAGAAAATGCTTCAAGCAAGAAGAAAAAAACAGTTTAAATACTGTACAGTTACAACCAGTCTCACAGAAGACCAAATAGCTTCTACAATAAAAGACTGTCATATTTGGAACATAATATTTCAAAGAGCAAAAGAACTGGGGCTGTGGCCAAAAATAACCCATCTAGCAAAGTTGAATATAATCCTGAATGAAAAAATAAAACAAAACAAAAAACCATTCAATAAACTGAAAGACTTTTGGTATTTGTGACTAGAAGTCAAAAGAAAACTATATATAAGATTTAGGAAAACTATAAGGTAAACATTAAAGACCAATTTTAGGGGGCTTAATAAAGCCAAAATGGTTATTTCTTATATTGAAAATATTATCAGGATTCTTAAGATTGTCATCATTACTTTGTTGGTTTGAAAGAAAGGCTCAGACTGAGCTGAGCCTAAAAAATAAAATTGAGTAGGGAGAAGTAAAAAAGAGCAATTATTTCATACAAAGAAAACATGAAAGGAAGTACTGATAAGATAGAAGCAAGTGGGTTAGCACTGCTGGAACATTAATCTTATTGAAACATATTTAAAAAGGAACATCATATACATCTAGAAGCCTATAAAATTCTTTGAATTTGCAAAGAAAAAAAGAGGGCAAGGGGATAGGATGAGGGAGGGATTTTTAGAAGAGTGTGTAGATTAAGAATTAGGAGGCTGTTTAGAGAAGATAAGGGAGGGACTCTTAAAAGGGTATATAGATTAAGGAAGTGGAGGGCAAAGTAGCAGTTAGAAGAAAGTTAGACATTTAAAGAGTGAGGGAGTAAGAGGGTGAGAGGGATAAATGTGAGGAAAATGGGATGGAGGGAAATGAACAACTAGTAAGTATAATTTTGATTATGAATAGAACAAATTTACCCTTAACATGGAAATGAATAGTAGAATGTATTAAAAAAAAGCAGAATCTAACACTATGCAATTTACAAAAAACAAAGTTAAAAAGGAGAAATACATATAGTATGGAAATAAAGGGCTGAAGTACAATTTATTAGGCTTCAGATGTTGTAAAACAAAAAAGCAGGGGTGGTAAGCATGATCTCAGACAAAGTTAAAACTGAAATCGTTCTAATTAAAAGAGATAAATGGGGAAACTACACTACGTGTCACCAATATTATTCAAAACTGTTTTAGAAATGCTAGGAATAGCAATAAGAAAATAAAAAGAAATTGAAGGAACCATAATGGGAAATGTGACAATAAATGAACTTTTTTTTTTTGCAGATGATACAATATATTTGGAAAATCTTAAAGTTACTTAAAAATTAGTTGAAAATAAGTTTTAGCAAACTGGTAGGATATAAAATAAATCCACATAAATCATCAACATTTTTATATATCACCAACAAAACCTTATAGGAAGAGACCACAGGAAATACCTCATTTAAAGTAACTGTAGACAATATAAAATATTTGAGAGTATACCTGTCTCAATAGACCCAGGAACAACACGAGCATAATTATAAAATACTCCTTATAGAAATAAAGTCAGGTTTAAATAATCGGAGAAATATTAGTTGTTCATGGGCCGACAAAGCCAGTACAATAAAAATAACTGTGTTGCCCAACTAATCTGTTTATTCAATGCCATCCCAAGTGAATTACTAAAAATTATTTTACTGAGTTAGAAAAAATAATGAAATTCATTTGGAAGAACAAAAGGTCAAGAATTTCAATGAAACTAATGAAAAAAATGCAAAGGAAGGAGGTTCAACATTACCAGACTTCAAACAATATTATAAGGCAGTCATTATCAAAACTATCTGTTACTAAGAAAGAGAAAGGTCAATCAGTGGAACAGAATAGCATTGTTGTTGTTCAGTTATGTTTTACTCTGCATGACCCCATTTGGGGTTTTCTTAGTAAAGATACTGAAGTGGTTGGCCATTTTCTTCTCCAACTCATTTGACAGAAAGGGCAATTAAGACAACTAGGATTAAGTGACTTGTCCATAGTCATACAACTAGGAAGTGTCTGAGGCTGGATCTGAACTCATCAAGAGTCTTGCTGGCTCCAGGTTCTGTCCATCATGGTGCCTGAAGCTGCCCTCAAGGAATATTCTTTTAAAAGGTGACTTCAGATAACAATTTAGTAAATCTCTAATCCTTGAGGGGAAATGCATTATCAGCAATAAACATTTATTAAGCATTTATGATATGTTAGGGGCACTGTGCTGCAGAATAAAATATAGCACAAAGAAAGCAAAAAGCCTTCAAGGAGCTTACATTTGAATAGGGAAAGATACATAAAAGGAAGCTGATTCAGAGGTCCTGGTTTGGGTTCTAATTCAAAGATCCAGAGTTGGTTGGGAGCATAAAGGCCATCAAGTACAATCCCTTCTTTGTACAAAAAAGAAAACTGAGGACCTGGAAGGGGGCTATTTCCAAAGGGACCAAATAAGTGACAGTCATAGAAATCTGAACCCAAGTCCTCTGACATCAGCTGTGGTGATCCTGTTACTGTCATTGCTGTATGACTCCAGGAGAATCACTCTTTTGGAACCTTGGCTTAGTCCTCTGTGCAAGGGGCCTAACAGTTGTACTAGCTTCATTATCAAGTCCCACTTCTGATACATAATGGTTATGTTCTCTCAGAGCCTCAAGCTGTAAACTGACTTCATTGCTAGAAGAAATTTCCTCATTGGAGTTTCCTAGACACATGAAAGGGACAGCTAGGTGACTTAGTGGATAGAGTACCTGGGTCTGGAGTCAGGAGGACCTGAGTTCTTACTACTTACTAGCTGTGTGACCCTGAGAAAGCACTTTACCTTGTTTGCCTCAGTTTCCTCATCTGTAAAATGATTTGAAGAAGGAAGTGGCAAACAGCTTCAGTATCATTGCCAAAAAACAAAAAACAAAACAAAACAAAACAAAACAAAACAAAAAAAAACAACCAAAAAACCAAATGGAATCATAAAGAGTTAGATACAACTAAACAAGACACATGAAATCACAGGGTCTTTTTTAACTCCATCAAAAAGTAAGCTATTATTATTATTCATTTCCTTTATTTCCTTTCCTACATACATAAACAAACTACCTAGCTTTTCTCCCACTATTAAGATTATTCTGTTATCACAGTAGTCTCATCATCCCCTCCATATTTCTTTTTTTCTACAACTCTCTTCTTCACCTTCCCCAACTCCATTTCATCAAAAGGAACATTATCCCTCATGTGAACTCTAGAGTTTATTATTCCTCCTGAAGAACTGAGGGATGTTGAGCCAGAGGAAGAGAAGGCTTAGGGGAAGAGCCTGACCTGAGTTCATGTTTCTGGGGGGCTGTCTGCTGGGAGAGCTCTTCCCTTTATTCTGCTTGGCTCCAAAGGGCAGAATCAGGACCAATGGGTGCATCTTCTAAAGGGACAGGTTTAGACCTCATATAAATTCTTAATCATTGGAGGCTTTCTAAAGTGAAATGGGCCACTGCCTTTGGGTTCTGACCTAGATAGCTGTCTCATATTAAAGAAGTGGGATCATAGATTTAGATTGAGGCACCAGTCCTTTTAATTTACAAGAGAGGCCCAGAAAAGCAAAGGGATTTGCCCAACATTAATCGCATCCATGTTAAGCAACCCTTGCAGGGTTTCTGACTGACAAGCCAGTTAGAGCTTCCATGGTGTCTCAGTCCCTCTTTGAAAGGAATGAAGGATTCAGTCAAGGTCAAGGAGCAATGCAAGTGTTGAGACTCAGAAGTCTGCCTGTCAAAGGGGCTCCTTTAAGCAGCCAGGCCAAGGTGAGAAGGGACCCCTTCTTCACCCTCTCTGCTCTCAGGAAGCTCACGAGGCAGTGCATTCATACTGATGGCTCATAGGCAGCAAGAAGGGAACAAAGTCCATTTCCAGCCTCTGGTAGAAAAAGAAATGGGAAATCCATAAATAGATTAACATTTTCTAAGGTTAATAGAGAATCATAGAATTTAGGGAAGGAGGAAAATGTAGAAGGAAGAATGTTAGACTTGGGAGGATCTTTAGAACCCAGGAGGTGAGAGCTGGGAGAGCCCTTAGAACCCAGGATGTCAGAGCTGGGAGAGCCCTTAGAACCCAGGATATCAGAGATGGGAGAGCCCTTAGAACATGGGATGTCAGAGCTGGGAGGGCCCTTAGAACTCAGGATGTCAGATCTGTGAGAGCCCTTAGAACACAGAATGTCAGAGCTGGGAGAGCCCTTAGAACCCAAGATGTCAGAGCTGGGAGAGCCCTTAGAACCCAGGATGTCAGAGCTGGGAGATCCTTAGAACCTGGAATGTTAGAGCTGGGAGAGCCCTTAGAACACAGAATGTCAGAGCTGGGAGGACCCTTAGAACCCAGGATGTCAGAGCTAGGAGGACCCTTAGAACCCAGGATGTCAGAGCTGGGAGGGCCCTTAGAACCCAGGATGTCAGAAAGGGTATATATATATATATATATACATATACATGTGTGATATAGATATGTTATATGTATAACAATTCATACCTCTATACTCATATTTGCATGTACAATGCTGCATGACTATGTATAGCACACACATGTCCATACACATAGACAAGTATCTGTGTGCACATCCCCACACACGTGTATTGTGTATATTTATGCGCATGTATGTTTATATACATGTATTGTATGCATGTGTACATATACATGCATGTGTTGTGAGGGATTTTATTTTCATTTCTTTGTAATTGTTCAATGAGAGAATGGAAGGGATAGATAGTAAATGTGTACACACACTCACACTCACTTCAGAAAACTTAAAAACTATGGTCAATGTAATGGCCAACCACAATTGCAGACCATCAGTGATGAAGCATTTTATCCTAGAGACACTTGCTGACTTACATTTTGGGACATGGCTACTGAGAGAACTTGTTTTATTGGACTAAGTATATATATATTGTTTTCCTTGGGTTCCGATTTGGATCAGGGAGGGCAATGAAAAGATATTTGAAGGAGAGAAGAGGGTTAGAGTGAAACTGCAAAAAAACAAAACAAAAAACAAAACAACAACAACAAAAAACAAAAAACAAAAACTGGAAAGAAAAGAGGGTCATTTAAGCATTTTTTTAAATGCTCAGAAAAGGACAGAAGGTCACACTGGTGACCAAGATGGATTTGAAAGCTACATGTTAAATTTAATATATACTTTTAAAAAGACTTATATAGAGAGTTCATAGCTTTGTATACTTCTAAAAGTGAGCAATTTACTTAGTAATAATGTAAAATAAAAAAGTTAAGAATAAGTTAAAATAATTAAAAATTTAAAAAGAGGATTGCCTATGTGGCCCCTGTAGTTGGAGGAGGTCCAGCGAGGGCTTGTGACTTGAGAAAGCAGGGGATTCAAACTGTGTGATTTGTTCCTATTATAAGGAATGAATTTGTTCCTATTATAAGGAATGATTTGTATGGTACAGATTCAAGGAGATATTGCTTGTCCAGCAGTCCCTGGGTATAGAATGGTTTTTTTGTTTTTGTTTTGTTTTTGTTTTGTGGGACATTTATAGGTTAGGGAGCAGGATGCCTGGGTGAGTTGGGTTATATAAGGTAAAGAGGGAAAGTAATTATTCCATCTTGAGAGGCTCCCACAATTGGAACGTGGTCTTTTTCATCCTGCCCTTTTCTACTCCCACCTGGCATGGCCCACTCTTCAGTAACTGTTCTTTGTTGCAACAAAGATCTTTAGGAGCATGTAAAAAAAGAACAATGGACAAAAGCATGACCAGTGTGACAACCCAGCCCCATCAGATAGTCACACTTCTATTTTTAAGATTTGAGCCTGAGGCAGGGGTTCTTAACCTGGGGTCCGTGCACTTGTTTGTTCTTAATATTTAGATAACTGTCTTCCCATGTAATTGGCTTCTTTTATAATCCTATTTTTTTGAATTCACTCAAAAATATTTTGAGAAGGGATCCAAAGGCTTCACTGAACTGCCAAAAGGGGCCATGACACATTCAAATCTTGGCCTAGAGGGAAAAAAGAACCAGATCCACATGATTTTTCTTTGCTTTCTTTGGGAAGTTTATAAAAAATAATAATTAATAAAAAACTCTTTTGGAGATCCTGAGGTTGGGGGTGGGGAAAGAAAACTCTGTCTGCCTTGGACAATGAAGACAGTGTTTTTTCCTGTCTCTTTCTTCCCTTCCCTATATCATATACCATTTTTCCTTCTTTTGGCATTCCTCATATAAAAATGATGAAGTATAAAAATTAGAGTAGTTAACATTGATCAAATCTATATCTAAACTAGCTGTGGGAGTGATTACTATATATAAACCTTAAAAAACAGGAAAGTTTCAGAATCAATCTCTGCCCTATTAGAGAAAGGAAAAAGAGAAGAGTTACGCTACTGGCTAGATAAATTCTCTCCAAGGGGAAAGCGCAGCACAATCAGACCTGCCTCTTGTCCCAGACCCTATCTTACTTGGGCACTTGGAGGTAGCTCCTGGAGTCCTGGTAAATACGTCCCCTCCCCTTGCACATCACTTTCCCCTTTTATAATCTCTCAACCTTTCATTACTCAACTTGCCCAGACTCTCTAGCTCAGTTGATTTGCCAAACCAAAAATGAAACTGAACTGCCAGCTTGCTACAAAGTCTCTCAGCCAAGATTTCATGTATTTGTTAACTTCTCTTTATGCAGTTTTCCCTTTCTCTGGCTCAGGACAAGGGCATCTTGAAATGTCTTTCCTGGGGGTAATATTTTCAGAAGCTCTTGAAGACAGGCTCTGGAGGGAGACCTTATGCATGCAGAAACAAATGCCCCATTGAATTAGTTTTCTGTACCTGCATGGGAGCTGCTGAGTTCTTTGAAGTGCCATTTTTTTTTTCTGTTTATGAATTTTGGTGAGTTCTCCGAATCTTTTGTATTTTCTGTGGGGTGAAATAGACTCTCCTAATGGATATATGTTATCTTATATGGGAAGTGACATTCTTTAAACTAGTTACAGAAATCTTGACATGGGCTACAAATGAGCTAGACAGACTTTCTGGAGTAAACTATAGGTGGGGACATGAGTCAAAAGGAAGAAAATGACCTTTATTTCAGCTCAAACCCTAAGATCATGTTTGTCCATGTGAATACAGAGCTTTGGGGAGTCAGTCATGAGTTACAGTAATACAAAATAAGACTTCAAGAAGTAAGTGAGGTCTGAATTGTGGAGAACTTTAAATACTCTTAAATTAGATCTGTGCTTGAGGGGTGTCAATTCCTGCCATATTTGCATAAGGCTCCTCATTGGTGGGAATGGGGGCTGTTCAGTCAAGACTCTTCATGACCTCATTTTGGGTTCTCTTGGCAAAAATACTGACATGCTCATTGGTCGACAGAATGGTTCCTGAATGAGGAGCAGAGTTGGGGAGGAGAGGGGAGCTCTATTTGCTCCCCTCTGAGAAAGTGTCCTTTGCTCTAAGCTCTATTTAGGGAGAGGTTTCTGGAGGGAGAAAAAGCTAACATATAGAAGAGCCAGTACCTTGACATCTCTTTGATTTGCAGGCTGTCACACTCTAAACAGTGGGGCGATTTCCTCTTAGGTGAGATTGGGGACTTTTTCACCTGAGCCGAGCTATCTCTCTCCTAGTGGAAGAGCTCATTTCTATAACTTCTTTGATTTCTGGTTGCTATTGGCTTGGGTAAATGGATTTATTCACCAGTCATTATTTGTGATGGTCTTTGGGTAACTAGTATTTGTTGGGAAGAGAGTCAAAGCTTTGGAATATAGCTTGAGATCTTCCTTCCTGAATAAGGAATAGATATCAGGAAAGCAGTTTGAATCTAAAAATAATTTCCCCTAGATAAGTGTGAGCTTTCTCTCTGTTGTACACATACATACATGTTTATGTATATATGCATGTGTATACACATTTATGTATATATATATATATATGTATATATATATTGTAGGCAGCTAGGTGGCAGTAGATAGAGTCAGGAAGACTGTGAGTTCAAATCCAGCCTTAGACATTTACTAGTTCTGTGACTTTGAGCTCTTTGTTGTTTGCCTCAGTTTCCTCATCTGAAAAATGAGCTGGAGTAGGAAAGGACAAACACTCCAGCATCTTTGTCAAGAAAATCTTTCTAAATCATATCTCTAGTTATTAACACCCTATGGTCCCATCTAGTAAAAGAAGCTTAATTTATTAAAAAAAAAAATCCTGAAGGTTTCAGGCTATTTACCAATTTGTTCTAGGGTTCTGCTTATCTAGGACCTAGAAAAATCAGAAATGGAAAAGATCCAATCCTCCCACATGAGCATGGAAGGCCTACATGATTATATTATCAGTGCCCTGCCCTAGGTCTGAACAACCAAGTCACCAGAGGAGTTTGTCATTAGGAATTTTTCTTTTGGAACTGAAGATAAAATTTTTTAAAGTTCATATTATGTAAAAACAAAATAAAAAATGACACTTAAAAATAATGTTCATTCAATAAAATATATGTATGTATAAAAGACTTGAACATTCTAAAGAAAAAGATTTTTTTTTTTAAGAGAGGGGATTGGTGGCTAAGTGGTTTAGCCACTTAGGAAAGAAGGGGATAGATGGTGGATTGGTTGTATAACTAGATAGATAATGGATGGACCCATAGATAGAGAGGTAAGTAAATAGATGAAGCATTTTTAAGTACTTCCTATTCTTCAGGAACTGGGCTAAGTGTTTGGGACACAAATAAAAGCTAGCTATACACATCTCAAGAAGCTTACATTTGAGTGAGGAAAGAAGTTATAAAGGAACTGGAAAGGGTAGGAGGTGTGAAGATAGGATGGAAGGGACTTAAAGGCTTGGCTGGGGCAAGATGATGTGAGAGCTCACTAGTAAAACATGGTGGGTCCCTTAGATGAGTCCAAAGTTGTGGTGATAGGAACATGAAACTGATGGTTGGAGTGCAGGTGTGGAGATGTCTGGGAGAAGACCCAAAAGAAGGCCTTCTGATTTCAGTGCTAGATCTCTTTCCCCTCTGAAGCAGGGTATTATAGGATACTGGAGTTGGGAAGGTCTGGGTTCAAATATAACATCATATACTTATTCTAGTCGAGACCAAGACAGTCATTTAAGCTCTTTCATCCTCAGTTTTCTCATCTGTGAAATGAAGATAATTACACCTACCTAACAGGTTTATTGTGAAGATCAAATAAAACACTCTATGTGAATTTTTTTGCAAATCTTAAACCTAAGCACTATAGAAACATTAGTTATTAACTATGCCATGCTGTTTTTTTTTGGAGGAACACTATGCATCTTCTATTTGGGCTGAAAAAATAATAATCTAGTAATGAATCGTCTTTAGTGCAAAACATTTTTTTTGTAATCACTCTGTGAGGTATTAATATCTTCCTTTATTGAGGAGAAAACTAAGGCTCTAGAATAAGTATATGAGACTTAGAGATCATCAGTCATGCCTAAGGTCACACAAGGCATAGAAGAGGCAGAAGAACTAGAGCTTTTGTTCCTCTGGAATTATTATTATTTTTCCTATCTCTGCAGGTAATATTTTCATTTAGGTGATTTATTGCCAATTTGGTAAATTTATATAATATCATCATTTTTTTACTTTATGCTTAGTCTACCCACTAGTAGTGAACATTTCGCCAGTTGTTTGGATCTACCTTTATTTGTGTAAAGAGTATTTTGTAATTGTGTTCATATAATTCTTATTTTTCAACATATAGTGTCTCTTTCAAATATTATATATTGCCTCTAGTTAAATTAAATGGAATTTCTCTTTTTAGCCCTTCTATCTCTTCTGCCAGTTCTTTCAAGACCTGAAGACAGATCATCTGGACCATGGGATTTGAATTCACTAATGGATTCACCTAGGCTCACTTTTACTCTTTCCATATTTAGCTTGGGCATCAACTTCTTGTTAGTCATTTTTGTTCTGTCTCTCCCAGTGCAAAAGGCCATGTGTTTTTGGCAAAGAGAACAGATGCAAAATTAAAATAAAAGAATAACATGTTTATATATATTTTACTTTATTTTTTTCTCAATTACATGTAAACCCACATTTTTAATATCCTTAAAAAATTGAATTCTATATTCTCTCCTTTCCTCCTTCTTCCTTCTCCTCTTCTTGAGAAGGCAAGCAATTTGATAAAGATTATACAAGTGCTATCATATTTCCAAATTAGCCATGTAAGCAATAATCTCTCTGGGGTGTCAGTTATTGCTGTACCATTCACCCCAAGCAAAAGTCCTCTCCCTTCTGTTAGCTTTTTTCACCAGGCTCAGCCCATTCTGAGCATTAGCTTGTAGACCCTTTTTACAGGACTTGGGCACATTTTTATATTCATTTTCTGTTAACTGGTCTTGCCTTCTTCTTCTTTATAATTATATTTTTAGTCTCAGATGTTTGGGGACTTCTCTGTGCATTTCCATGGGTCTCTTCATAGAAATTCCCCATTTTCCTTAATAAAATTGCTTCTCTTGGGGACTTTACAATTTCATTCTTAAGCATCTTCCAACCCTCTTGTGAGCAACCTATAGGATTGTATTTCCATATAGGGACAAAGACTTACAGAAGAGTCACATCAGCTAGCCTGAGTTAGTTGTACAAAACAAGATATTGAGCCACTGAGCTGATAAACATCACCCCAAAACAAGAGTGAAAGATAACTGTAAGCACTAAGTGAACATGTTTAATGAGTTACTTAATATTAAATTATCTTCTCCAAAGGAGGAGTTTTCTATCATTTTTAAACATGAGTTTTATGATGAGGGAGAACATATCAAAAAACAAAAAACATGCAGTGGGATGACCAGGAAGTCTGTTAACTCATCCCCAGTAAATGGGGTGATGAGGAAAGGACCTTGTGCTTCAGGATAAGAAATAAAAAGGCTCATTCTGGTGTCTATTGAGATCACTCATTTCTTGCAAGAACCATAAATAAATCAACTTACTTTATATCCTCCTGAGTCCCTTTATCTTTGTAACATATTTATTTCTAAGACCCCTGGGCTGAATTTCCTACTAGCACCTATCTTCAGAATCCTTTGACAGCTGCTTTCTCTAAATCTGGGATGTACACTAGTCTACCTGGCTTTCCTCTTCTTTACTGAGAACGATAAGAGGGGATAGTCCCCAGGAGTTTGCCATTATTTACATCCCAACAACCAATTTCTTTTTATTAGTGAGAATTGGATTTTTTAAAAAGGTTCCTTTGTTGGTTCCTCCACCTTTGGGAAGATGAAATTGAGAGAAATGATTATTTCTCTCTTATACTAATAAATATATAAATTGAGATGAAGGTTTCTCCTTTCTATTTCTCATTCAGAAATAAACCCCTGTGTAGGTTATTCAATCAATTTCTAAAAGGATGTTGCTGATAGATGAGATTGCCCAAATCCTTGGGGTACGTGTCTTTTGATCTTGGGTCCTACCTAACTAGGAGACCTTACAAATAGAAACAGTCTAAGGGAGATCTTGCCCTTAAGAAATAAATCCTTGTCTCTTTTTGGAAACTTCCATTAGAATTTAAGGTGACTCTGCTTATGAAAGGGAAAACCAACCAGTGAGATCTGAGTAGAGATGGATTCTTTGGCCCAGATTGCTGAAGGTGGCTGAGTCTCATGATCATGTCATGTTCTCTGTAGGAGTTGAAGACTTTTTGCCACTTCTTCATTAATGTGCTCATCCCCTCACTGATTGTTAACTCAATCAGAATTAACTTCCACCTGCAGGTACACCTCCTTTTCCAAAGGCTTTTAAGTTTTCAGAGGCCCCCAAAGCTCCTCTTTGGTTTATGAAAGAAAGGTATAATTTGATAGTATTAAGTTAGGAAGAAGGGCAAGGTTTGGGGTGTATGAAGATAATGAATTCAATTTGGAACAATTTGAGTTCAAGATGTCTATTGGATATCCAGTTTGAGATATCTAAAGGCTATTGGAGATGGGAGACTGGAGATCAGCAGAAGAGCTGAATAAGTAAATCTACATAGAGATGATAGCTAAAACCATGGGAGCTGATGATACTGATGTAATATAAAATCCTAAAACTTTTGGTTTGAGAGCCGTCTGCCACAGATCAAACTCTTGAGACAATAGTGAATAAGACTATTTCTCAGTTCATTGCTGACTGATGATCTGTAAAATCTAATATTCTAATTATTCTAATAAATCTAATCAAATTTCTAATAATTTGATCTGATAAGTAAATTTCATTGACCACCCTCAATTTATCTGGAGATTATTCCCTATCCTTACCCTTGGGCTATTGAATTAATATAATTATGATTGAAAGCTGTAAAAGTGTATTTCCTTGCTTCAGTTTCTTTACTGAATTCCCTTACAATTCAGTCTGCTCAGGGATGGTGTCACATTACTTTCCATAAACTTTGCCCCTTGACTAGGAGATGGGTTTAAGCTTGCAAATTTTTTTTGAGATACCTCACAATACCGGTCTGGGACTTTTGGGATTCCCCTTTTCCCAACATTAATAATATCACCAAGTGATATATTACAAGGGAGAGAAGGCCCAGGATGGAGCCTTGGGGATACCATTACTATCAGCGTGTATTGTTTGGATAAGGAGCCACCAAAGAAAAGAGAGAAGTGGTCAGATGGGTAGGAGAAGCAAGAGGGAGTGGTATCCCAAAAACTTAGCAGGAAGAGAGTATCAAAGAGGAGGGAAGGATGAGGACTAAGAAAAAGGCCACTGGATTTGGCAATTCAGAGATCATTAGAAACTTTGATGAGAGCAGTTTCTTTCTTTCTTTTTTTTAATTAAAGCTTTTTATTTTCAAAACACATACATGGATAATTTTTCAACATTGACCCTTGCAAAACCTTGTGTTCCAATTTTTTCCCTCCTTCCTCCCATCTCCTCCCCTAGATGGCAAGTAATCCAATATGTGTTAAACATGTGCAATTTTTCTATAATATATATATATTCTGCAATTATCATGCTACACAAGAAAAATCAGATTAAAAAGGAAAGAAAATGAGAAGGAAAACAAAATGCAAGCAAACAACAACAGCAAGAGTGAGAATGCTATGTTGTGGTCCACCCTCAGTTCCCACAGGCCTTTCTCTGGGTGCAGATGGTTTTCTCCATCACAAGATCATTGGAACTGGTCTGAATCATCTCATTGTTGAGAAGAGCCATGTCCATCAAAATTGATCATCCTATCATCTTGTTGTTGCCGTGTACAATGATCTCCTGGTTCTGCTCATTTCACTTAGCATCAGTTCATGTAAGTCAGTGAGAGCAGTTGAATGATGAAGTCTGAAGCCAGACTACAAAGAGTTAAGAAGAGAGTGAGAGGAAAGGAAGCGAGGGTGCCTTATTGTAGATGATATTCTCAGGGAATTTAGGCACAAACGGCAGGGAGGAGAGACATAGGCTGATAGCCAGCAGGGACAATTAGGCAAAATGAGGATTTTTTGATGGGGGAGTCATGTGCAGTAGAGAAGCAGCCAGAAGATGGGGAGTTATTAACTACACACTTCATCATCCATGGATTCAATGCAGTGGGGTATTGTGTTGACTGGGTTGTCTTGAAGGCAAGAAGTCCTGGGTGTAAATCTCACCTCTAACACTTATCTTCTGTGTAAGTACAGAAAAGTAACTAAACCTCCCTCATCTATTAAATGGATATAGTGAGTGGGGCTATTGCAAGATTGACATGTTCCTTCCCCAGCTCCATCTTGGAGAATCCCTAGCCTCCTTCCAAACAAAGCTCAAGTATCACCTTTCACTAGAGTTCTTTTCCTCTGTTATTATGCCATACATTGTCTTGTCTCATTCACGTATATATGCTTATGTAGAGATAAGGAGAAACAAGGGATGATGCAATTAATGTGTGTTTAATTGAACTGAATATCTTTGTTGGTCTTGAATCAGAAACTGGGCAACCATCACTTTTTAAGGACACAGGTCATCAAGAAGAGATGCAGACTGGATTAAGTGACCCTTTCAAAGGTGAGACCCAGTAAAGTCATATAAAGGAGTCAGGTACCCTTTGTTAATCTCAAAGTGTCAGGAGCAGGATAGTGGAAGAGCCCTTTCTTCAATGCAAATGACCATGTCTGATTTATGCTAATGGTATCAACATGAGACAGCTTTGATCCTGAGAAATCATCCAGGAAGTAAATCACTTTGTTGACCTCCAGGCAACCAGCCATGTTCTTGCTTCTGTGACTACTTGATGTTTCATTCTAAATTTCAAGTATAATTTGGCACAATTTCCCAAGGTCAGGAAGCCTGGAGCCTGTTATTTTGGAAGGGGGTGGGTAGGTGAAGGGTGGGGTGGGGATTAATTTTATAAATCATTGGGCAGATCACCAGAGAATAACTTTTCAACCTGGAAGTTGGCTGGTCAATGGTGTTACTGATCCAGGGGACAGTGGCCAGTTTTTGGGGGGAGTGGGATGGTGCTCCCTCAAATACAACATTAGCCATAAACAGGAAATTTATTTTTTTTCAATTCTTCAGAACTGTGTCCTTGAGAGTTTGGCAAACATAAAAAAGGAAAGGGAATTTGGTGGACAAATGAAGGGTCATGGCATGACATCAAAGCTGTTCCAATTCATCCTGCAGGATCCTGCCAAGATCAATTTTCCGAAATACCACTTTCATCCTATCTCCCCATCTTGGCTCTGCCAGGAACCTTCAATGGTTCTCAATTGACTATAGGCTAATGTCCAAATTCCTTAGCTTGATAGACAAGGCCCTCTGTAGCATAATGTGATTCTCCAGCCTTAATTTCCAGTACTCCCTATATGAACTCTCTGTTCTAAGCGGCTTGTCTCTTCAACAGGGTTTTATTTACTTCTTTCCCTACTTCTATCCATTCTTCAAGGTCTACCTCAAGTGCCTTCCCTTAGCCATTCCAGTAAATGGTTCTTTCCTCTTCCATCTCTGGCATTAACATAATTAGCACAGTCAAATATATCTCTAACAGTATCTAAGACACTTTTTTTTTCTTGGCCTAGACCTGTAATTTTATTGGTAGAGAGCACTACTGATGGGGAAACTCCATCTAACAGTGCAGGCCGGTCCCTTCTCTGTAAAAGAGTCTTCCTGATTCTGAGGTGAGCGCTCAGCCCACTATACCATCCCTCCCTCTCTAGAGATAAGAAGAATAAGAGATGATTTTTAACAAGTCTATGTCTTGCCTCTCCAACTGGATTGTAATACTTAAGGGACCGTGTCTTAAGCTTCCTAATTATGGTACCCATCACTCACTATTCAAATACCATCAATGTGAGTATTCCTGACAACAATACAGATCTCAATCCATCCATAACTTTTCAGTCTGCTCAACTTTTATCCAGGCCTTGCCTTATCACAGGGGGCTCATACAATGGAACACTTTAATCAGAAAATTAGAATTCAAGTCTAGTCTCAGACAATTAAAAAGCTGTTTGATCTTGGGAAAGTCACTTAACATAATAATAATATATTATAATATAATAATAAAATATATTGCCATTTATAACAACAATAATAATAAACATAGCTAACATTTATATAGGGTTTACTATGTGCCTAGAAGAGTGTCCAGCACATAGTAAGCACTTTGCAAATACTCTCTCATTTGATTTTCACAATAACAGAGATAGATACTATTATTACCCACATTTTACAGATGGGGAAACTGAGGCCACAGAGATTAAATGGCTTGCTTGGAGATAAACAGCTAGTATGTATCTGAGCCTGGATTTGAAATTGCATCTTCCTGTTTCCAGGGTTGGTATCCTATCTACTATGCTATCTAGATGCCTCAGCTTCCTCATCTGCAAAATGGGAATGATAATACCTACCTTCCAGAATTGTTATGAAGATAAAATGATATTAAAATACTTTGTAAATCTTAAATCCATATAAGTAAATATTATTATATTAGAAGCCATGCATGCATATTATTATTTTCCTTTATTTTATTTAAGGTTTTTTTTTTTTTTTTTGCTTAGGCAGCTGGGGTTAAGTGACTTGCCCAGGGTCACACAACTAGGAAGTGTCTGAGACCAGATTTGAACTCAGGTCTTCCTGGCTTCAGGGCTGGTGCTCTATCCACTGCGCCACCTAGCTGCCCCTATTTAAGTTTTTTAATTTTCAAAAGATATGCATGGATAATTTTTCAACATTAACCCTTGCAAAATCTTGTGTTTCAATTTTCCCCCTCTTCTCCCTTCTCCCTCCCTTAGATAGCAAGTAATCCAATATATGTTAAGCATGGTAAAATATATGCTAAATCTAATATATGCATACATATTTATGTAATTATCTTGCTGCACAAGAAAAATCAAATCAAAAAAGAAAAAATGAGAAAGAAAATAAAATACAAAAATACCAATGTGAAAATGCTATGTTATGGTCCACACTCAGTCCCCACAGTCTCTCTCTTGGTGTAGATGGCTCTCTTCATCACAAGATTATTGGAACTGGCATCAGTAATCTCATTGTTGAAGAGAACCATGTCCATCAGAATTGATCATCATACAGTCTTGTTGTTGGTTCTGCTCATTTCACTCATATCAGTTTATGCAAGTCTCTCCAGGCCTCTCTGAAATCATCCTGCTGGTCGTTTCTTACAGAACAATAATATTCTATGACATTCATATACCATAACTTGTTCAGCCATTCTCCCACTGATGGGCATCATGTACATTATTATTATTACTATTTTTATTAGCCATGTGTATTATTACTGGCTCCTGTGAACACCAATGTAACTAATAAGCCATTTATCTTCCTACCCAATAGCTACCTTTGATTGTACCTATTTTAGTGGACGTGGCTTTCCTCCTTCCCCTTTCCTTTCAGTTTAAAGCCCTTCTGATAAGACTTGCCAGACTTTAGGCAAATAACATTTTTGTCAGCTCTGGTTTGATCTTGTTAGCAAGTAATTAGTCATTCCAGGACTACTTGTTGATTAAAATAGCTGTTGGTGAAAGTCTGACTAGTGACTAAAATACCCAAATGACCCTAAAAGACCCAATTGTTCAGTTGGTAGGGGCCTCGTGTGGCCTAGGTCAGGATACATCTGGGTCCCTGGAATCACCTGTGGGGCCCTTTTTGCTCAGCACTGTGAGAAAGGGCTAGCAGACATTGGATTGGTTGAAATCATTTGAATTTTGCTTTCCAAAGCCTTCTATGTATACCAGGTGCTTTCTCCTACAAAACTTTAGTGAGTTATCCTTGTTCTCAGTGACCTTTGATCTCCCCAATAGTAAAATATTGAGGAGATACAACCATAATACACACACACACACACACACACACACACACACACACACTCCTCAAGTACAGACAAGTATTATCCAAAGCAGACCTGCAACTAAGGCAGGGCCACTAAGGCTTTGTGCCAGGGCACCAAAATAGAAAGAGGGCAAACAGCACTCATCTTCTTTCTTCTGGCTGGAGAAACCCCTCACTCCTCCCACCCCCCCAAAAGGAAAACAGCAACTGTGTGTGGCATCTAGTTAGTATGACTAGTTACAATTAGTGCTTCTTTCTTCTTCTCCCACCTTCTACATTTCTGGATGAGATTCTCCCTGTTCCTTTCATCTGTGACCCTACGAGAAACAGCAGGATATAGTGGACAAAACACTGCCTTTACAAGATTAAGCCTATCACACATTTACTAGCTCTATGACCATGAGTAACTCAGTTACCCTCTATGATCCTCAGTTTCCTCATCTGTAAAATGGGAATAATAGCATGTATACCCACAAAGCTATGAGGCTCAAACCAGTTAATATGTGCAAAGCACTTTGCAGATCTTCAAGTGCTGGTTATTTGTCTGCTATTGTTATTGTTGTTATGAGGAAGCTAAGTGATACATTAGGTAGGAACCATAGAGTCAGGAAGATTAGAGTTCAAATTCTGATTCAATGCTTATTAGTGATGGGCCCCTGTGCAAGTGATTTAAACTCTCTGGACTTCAGTTTCCTCACCTGTGTAATGGGGTCAATAATAGTATCCAGCTCACAGAATTGTAAGGATCAATAAGACATTTGTCTAGTGCTTTGCAACAATATATAAAGTAATATATAAATAAGTGATAGATAAATAAAAATACTAGGGATGATGATGATGATGAAGTGAGCATTCCACAGACAGAAGTGAATCAGAGGATTAAAAGTCTAGAAGCACAGGAGGCCCTTTTGCTTCAATTTGAAGAACTTTCATAGATGTATTTTTGTTGTTCTATCAGTTTTCAGTCACATCCAATTCTTTATGACTCCACGCGGATTTTTTTTGGAAGAGATAGTGGATGGGTTGGCCATTTCCTTCTCCAGAGCATTTTACAGATGGGGAAACTGAGGGTGAAGTGACCTGCTCAGGTTCCACACAGCTAGTATCTGAAGTCAGATTTGAACTCAGAAGAATTTTTCTGACTCTAGATCTAGCATTCTGTGCACTAGGGCACTACCTGGTACCTATGCAAGCTATAAGAGGGGGAAAGACAGGAAACCAGAAAGTTCTCCATAGTTTATTTGCAATTAATAAAAATAGCATTTAAAAGAAATCAGCTTTCAGTTGTAAGGCATATCACCCCTATGGCTGGGTGATATTAGATTTTTTGGACTAAACTCCTGCTAAAAGGCAGGGAGAGGACCAAAGTGGACTTCTGAGCAGCCTTGCATGCATGCCTCTTTGATGGGGCTTGGGGGTGCAGAGGCACCAACTCCCCTAAATACATTGGGGTTCAGGCTCTATCTTTATGGGTCACAAATTTTGGGGTTTGAAAATGTTGTAGTGCTGAGCCCTAAAATATATTGGGGTTCTGGGACTTCCCTATACTGTCCATCAAATGATGGGGTAAAGGGGTTTGAACAACAAAAGTATATTGGGGTCTCCAATGTCACAACGTATCTGAAAATAATTTGTAGCCTTAGACCATCTCCTAATCAAGAGGCATTATTATATCATTAATATTATACCACTGACTGATATGCTAATTTCCAAAGGGGAGTTTTAACCATTAACCAAATGAAAGACATGAATTAAGTTCCCTGGCAGAACCAGCATTAACAAGGGGAAAGATGCCATAAGGCAGGCAAAGTTAACTTGTGGCCATAAGGTGGATGGTTCCTAATGAATCCACAATGCCTTAGGCTGGGCTAAATTCCTCAAAAAGGGGTTTAGGGGGGATTACACCATTGACTGGCAGGCTAAAGAGTTATCTAGGAAGTGAGGTACCAGTTGGGCTCTTTTGTAGGAGAAAAATAACCTTGAGGGTTGACATCATAAAGTGACCTTCTGACTGAATACAGTTACTGTAAGGTTTGTCAGTGCAAGGAATTGAATAAACAATTCAATCAAGGCCTACTGCAATAAAGGCCTACTTAGGACAACAAAAGGTCTAATCAAAACCAAAAGGTCCACCTAAAGAAATAATATCTTTATAATATTAATAAGATATATTAATAATATTAGAATAATCTTATCTAAAGCAAAAGTTGAAGACCATGCTGGCTTCTTATTCCAGTGAGAATACATGCCATAAAAATGAGAAACTGGAACAAAATTTGCTATGTATCAGGTGATTAAAAAAAAAGAAGAAGCAGGGGTTGCAATCAGTTTTATCCAATAAAGCAGAAAGAAAAATTCACAAGAGAAACAAATAAATAAGGAAATTATACTATGCCAAAAGAAAAATAAACCATTCAATATCAAAATTAAATGTATATACTACTACAAAGGACAGAGTATCTAAATTCATAATGGAAAAATGAACTGAATTGCTAGAAGACATAGATAAATAATATAATAGTAGTAGGAAACTTTAATGTTCCTCTCCAAGAATAGGAAAAATCTAGCATAAACAAAAGGAAAAATTTGGAATTTCTAGAGAAATTAAAACTAAAGACTTATGGCATCTTCTAAATATAACTGATAAGGAATATGTATATATTTCGGTTCCAAATGGAATTTTAAAGAAATTGTCTCTGTATCAGGGAGCACCAACAAAATATGAAGTCCTAAATGTAGATTTTTATAATGAAATGCTAAATAATGAATGGGTGAAATAACAAATAAAAAAACAGTTAATATTCATGTGAAAATGATGTAATGTGATTTTGGGGTCCCCTGACCTTGGGGCTTCTGTTCTAATGAATCCTTGGTCTTCCGGCTTTGGAATCTGCCTCAGGAAACTGAGCAAATCCAATCTATCTGAAGACCACCTTAATTCATATTAATTCATTAAATCATTAATTCATTAATTCAAGATTATTTCCTAGCCTTACCCTCAGGTCATAAAATTAACATATCTATGATTAAAAGCTGTATAGTGTATCTCCTTGCTTCAGTCTCTTTACTGGATTCTCTTAGAATTCAGTTTGCTCAGTAATGGCATCACATTGCTTTTAATAAACTTTGCCCCTTGATTAGGAGATGGGTTCAAGCCTGCTTGTGACACAGGTCTGGGACTTTTGGGGTCCCCCTTCTCAACCTAAACAAAAGACAATGATATTGATTAAATGACATAACAAAATTAAAAGCAGGCCTCACTGGAAAAAATTTATCCCTAAAAACAGAATAGCAGAATAGAAAAGGAAAGGATAAATGAACTCAATATATGTTTAAGAAATTAAAAGCCCAAGACTCAACAAACCCCCAACAAACATAAAAGAGAACAAATTGAAAATTAGAGGAGAAATAGATAAATCAGAAACCAAAAAGACTATAGAAATGATAAATAAAACCAAAAGCTCTTTCTTTGCAAAGATTATCAAAATTGATAAGCCTTTAGTCCAATTAAAATGAGGGCAAAAACCAAATAAAGGTAAAAAATCACAATAAATCCATAGGAAATAAGAAGAATTATTAGAACCTACTACACAGTTATAGGCTAACCAAGCTAAGAACACACACAAAAAATCTTCAAAAACATAAAATACTCAAACTAACAGAACACTAAATGGAGATTTTTAAGAAAAAAAAGAAACTACAGTCTTAGAAAGAAAATAGAATTAGTAAAGGTGCTACCAAAGGAAAACATCTGGTCTTGATGAATTCACAGGAGAGTTCTACTAAATTTTAAAGGAACAAATAATACTAATGCTACACAGATTGACCTCAAAAAATTGAAAAAGAAAAAACTCTATTAAATTCCTTTTTTTTCTAGACAAATATAGTCCTAATACTTAAATTAGAGAAAAGCAAAGGAGAACTGAAGAAATATCAGATAAATAAAATATCCAGTACAAGATGGTGGGAGAGCAGTTCACATTGTAAAAAATTCATGACACATTTATCACAGTCACAAAGGATGTTGTTTATTAATGTGAAATGACTCATGGGTAAATCAAATATGATTAAGCAAGGCTAAAACATATATGTTTAAGCAGGAAACTTTGAGAGCTGTGGACTTCTAAAGTTAGAGGGAAGAGGGGGAGGGAAGCAAGGGTAAGTTCTAGGGAGTTAAGGAGGAATTAGGGAGGAGTTAGAGCCAAGGAGAGGCCAAGTTGAGAACAAACTCACAAGAGCACCTAGCACCTACAGGACTAGGTGCAAGGTTGAGTCTGTCTTAGATATGCTAATCAAGATAGTCTCAGGAGTTGCCCTAACTAGGTTTGTGACAATGGAAACAAAAATTCACAAGAGAAACAAATAAATAAGGAAATTATATTATGCTGAAAGAAAAACAAACCATTGAATATCAAAATTAAATTTATATACTACTGCAAATGATAGAGCATCTAATTTCATAATGGAAAAATAAACTGAATTGCTAGAAGACATAGATAAATAACACAATAGTAGTAGGAGACTTTAATGTTCCTCTCCAAGAAAAGGAAAAATCTACAGGTTAAAGTTTTGACAATAGATGCAGAATCGATTAATTAAAATTCCTGTTCTCCCCTAAGAATTATAGATCAAAGTGATTATCAATATCAATTCAAAAGTTTAGAAGAAAATTTAATGAACTGTTAACTTGTAATACAGACAATTTAATATTCCTGTGTTTTCTCACTGAATAATAATGATGATGATGACAACAATAACTAGTATTTATGTTGCACCTTAAGGTTTGCAAAGTGCTTTGAAACTTCAAATGGTTTTGTGTGTAATAGATTAATGCATAGTATCTTTTAATGGAAGGTTAATGGGATATTTAAAAATATAAAATAGACAAGCATGGTCTAGGTCTTTATCCTGATACTGATAGAGCTAGGAATAATACAAACAATATTTGACATGGAAGAAAGAAGACTGGACTGGAAGGCAGAAAGCCTAATTTCTAGTCGTGGTCTATCATTAACTTGCTGGATGACCTTGGCAAGCCACTTCCTTCCCCTCATCCGCTACTTTTTCATCTATAAATGAGGGGGCTGGGTTTGATGACCCCTAGAACTCTTGCCAGCTCAGCCATTCGTAGTATCTACAGCTAAATTTGGAGAAGCATGAATAATGAATCCCCCAAGTGGTCACATCGTACAAATTCAAACTATTCATTTCCATTGGGCTAGAACTAATTATAATAGAGTAATTAATAGAGTAAATTCAAATACATGAGCCACATCAGAGGATTCGTTACTTGAACTAATCAAGATCTAGCTCTATGTTAGATGGATGAGAAGTTGGTTTCCTGGCCCTACTTCCTCTCCATCCCCATCCCACAAACTTTAGCAGATGAAAGAGCAGAAAGGGGAAAGGTGAAATATTAATATGTTAAAAGGAAGCACAAAGATGAGTCTATGTCTTGTTATCCTTTAATTAAGTATAAAGACATTTTCCTGCTGGAAGCCTGAAGAACAGCCCCAGAGGCAATCAAAACACTTTGGAGTAGCTTTGTGGAATGGGACCCCTTTGCCTTTTCCTTTTCTCCTCCCCAGTCAGGACATTCTGTAGTGCAATTTGGAATCATGTCACCCAAATCACTGAACTTCATATGCCCCTTTGCCCCAGTGATGTGGGTGATGTATACCAGATGATGTGTATGTATGGTGATGTATACCAGATGTGTACCAGATGATGGCCGGCACCAAAAGTTGGGATTCTGTCACGTGAAGAATTCACAATGGCCATTCTCTTTGGCAAAAGGAAGATTTATTTAGGGAAGAAGTTACAGGTAAAATGAAGAGATTCAAAGACACCAGAAATGGTAAGAACCGAAAATTACCATTATGTAAATCCTAAAAGAGTTAGCTGTAAGGGGAGAAGTGGGGTTGGGAAGCACAGTGGAGTTAGGAGAGATACCTCGAAGCAGGTAAGGAGAAAAACATCAAGAGGCAGAGTGCCCCAAAAGGGGCAGCAGCCATGGGATGGTCCATATGTAAATTTTTTTTTCTTTTTTTAGCACTTGGGGTTAAGTGACTTGCCCAGGGTCACACAGCTAGGAAGAGTTAAGTGTCTGAGACCAGATTAGAACTCAGGTCCTCCTGACTTCAGGGCTGATGCTCTATCCACTGCACCACCTAGCTACCCCTACCACGTGTAGATTTTATTGGGAAAATTTAATCTCAGGAACATGACTGGGATTTCTGACAGGGCATGGCAAGGTGAGACTGCTGGAGACCTCTACTGAGGGTGGGTCTCAGGGGTTTGACCTAACTTGAATTTCTGACTGGATCTTCCTAGAGGGTGGGACCATGAATCTAAACTGATCTCTATCAGTGCCTTTTCCCTACTTGCCTCAGGGATCAATTCTCTCCTTCCAACTGCTTCTCCCAAGACAATCTTGAGGATCTCATCATCAGCAATACCACTACTAGGTATATACACCCAAAAGACCAAAGAAAAGCTCCCTCTTTCTTGGTAGTGGCAAAAAACTGGAAACCAATGGGGTATCCAAGCATCCCAAGGCTGGTCTTCCCAGCAAATTACAGTTCTCCTTTTTCCTGTAAACACCCCATTTAACCAAGTCAACAGGAAAACAAAAATCAAAGAAAGTGCAAATAGGAGAATGTATACCAGACAATACAAAGTGAAGCTGTTCCATTGGGAGTGAGGAAATTCAACTCAACCAAGAGAGACACCCAGAGCTCATCCAAGGGAAATTCCCCAGAGTCTCTAGTATAGCAAAATGGGGACATAATGAAAACTGTCAACTCCTCTTGATATAATATGATTTTGTGATCCCCTGACCTTGGGGGGCTTCTGTTCTAACAATAAGACAGTATTCTTTTTTTTTTTTATAAAGCTTTTTATTTACAAAACATATGAGTGATTTTTCTACATTGACCTTTGCAAAAACTTTTTTTTCCCAAGTTTTTCCCCTCCTTCCCCCCACCCCCTACCCCTAGATGACAGATAATCTAATACATGCTAAATAGGATAAATTATATGACAAATACAATACATGTATACATATTTACACAGTTATCTTACTGCACAAGAAACATCAGATCTAGAAAGAGAAGAAGAGAAAACAACCTAAGAAGGAAAACAAAATGCATGGAAATATTCACAGAAAGCATTAAAATGCTGTGTTGTGGTTCACTCTCAGTTCCCACAGGCCTCTCTCTGGATGTATATGACTGTCTTCATCGCTGAACAATAGGAACTGGTTTGAATCACATCATTGTTGAAGAGAACCATGTCCATCAGAATTGATCATCGTATAGTCTTGTTGCTGTGTATAATGTTCTCCTGGTTCTGCTGATTTCACTCAGCATCAGTTCGTGCAAGTAAGACAGTATTCTTAAATCTTCTAGCTTTGGAGTCAGCCTCAGGAAACCCCCACACTCAATGTCTGATTACTCCTTAGGCAGATAGCTTCTGGTCTCAGGAAACTCCCACAAATCAAACTCCTGAGGCAATAGTGAATAAAACCACTCCTCAATTCATTGCTGATTGATAATCTGGTCAGTAATAATCTGATCAACCAGGAACCACTCCATCCTACCTATGAGCCATAGAATTAGCATATCTATGATTGAAAGCTGGATAAAAGAATCTCCTTGTTTCTGTTTCTCTGATGAATTCCCTTACAATTCAGCCCACTTTGCAATAGGCATTACTCTTGCAATAAAACTTTGTCCCTTGACTGGGAGATGGGTTCAAGCCTAAAAATTCTTTTGAGATACTTCACGATACTGGTTGAGAATCCTAAACTTTTATAGGTCCTCCTTTCCCAACCTCAACACTCTCCTGTCAGTTTCTTCCCAGTATCTTATTCTTGAAGAAGGGCTATTATCCATCTTCTCTCTTAAAGATGGAAGCAAGAAGAGTCTGAAAAAACTCAAGAGATCTGAAGAAACTGGAATTCTCCTAAATTCTGCTCTTGCCAACTCTATCACACACTGGTGTCTACCAAGAGCCTTTGGAACTCAGTTTGTACTTAGATGAATTTAGCTACAACTTCATACAATTTTAATAAAAATTCACATTTATACAGCACTAAAGGGCTTTTCTCAAAATCTATGACATAGGTAAATTTTGCAAATATGTTATCCCCATTTTACAAGTAAAGAAACAGGATCCAAGAGTCAAATCAACAAATCAGGTCAATGAGTAATTATTATGTATGACTATGTGTCAAACACTATGCTAAGCACTGGGGGTGCAAAAAACAGTCCTTACAGTCTAATGGGGGAGACAACATGCAAATGACTTTGTACAAATTATATACACGACAAATTGAGGGTAATCTTAGGTGGAAGATATTAAAATTAAGGATGACTGTGTAGGAAACAAAATATCTTGCCAAGAACTCCACTGACTCACTGATGAATGCAGGAAAGATTTATTTTACATTCTTATAAGAATGGATGCCCAAGTTAGGAGACACACCTTTGAAACTCCAAAGGCAGTATTTTATTTCCTATCCTGAAGCACAAGAACCCATAAATTGGATGTTCCAGAAGTTGTACAACATAAACCTCTACCCCTCATTATACAGACAGTCCCAGCCCCAGAATGTAAGAAGCTTACATTCTAGAAAGGGGAAGATGACAGAGGAAATCTAGGTAAAGAACTAAAGATTCTTTTCCAATTTCAGGGCACCACCCCTGATTATTAAACCTAGTCCCTGCCCCAAAGAAGCTTACATTCTTACATTCTTTGAGGGGAAGATAACCTCCAGCATTGATTATTCTTTGATGTCCTTGTGGGTTCCAATTTTCTAATTTAAATTTCATTTCCTCGATTTAATTTTATGACTGTAGAAACAAAATAAATGCCCACCCCTTTCTCACAAGTGGGAAAGGTTTCTGGTAGGAGGGAGGGCTTTGGCTAAGACTAAAGAAAGCCGGGAAGTCTGGAGGTGGAGACCTGAAGAGGAAGCAGCATGAGGGATAACAGGGGAAATGCCCAGGGTCAGGAAATGGAACGTGTTATAGGATAGAATTGGCAAAGAGGCCAGCATCACAGAGCATGAGGAGGGGAGCAAAGGTGTAAAAAGACTGAGGGCTTTGGAAGTAGTAGGGAGCCAGTGAGGTTGATTGAGCAGGGGAGGTGACATGATCAGACCTGCCCTTTGGGAAGATCACCTTGAGAGATGAGAGCAGGATGGACTGGAGTAGAGAGTCTTGTGTTAGGGAAACTGGCCAGACAATTATGCAATAGGGCAGGTGTGAGATGCTGCCAGCTTGGTGGCAGTGCCACAGGAAAGAGGGGGTACGTATAAAAGATATAACAAATAGAGAGGAAACAGGATGTAGCAACTGGAGGGAGTGAGAGTGAGGACTGTGTAGTTCCAGAGCCAGTCCAAGGTGGAGGAGTCCCTCACACTCCAGCTCTCCAACTCTAACTGCCCTGCTCATGTCAATACATGCAATAAAATCTTGACAAACAAAATAGCTAAAGCTGCAATTGAACTCAGGTCTTCCTCACTCTAGGTACAGTATTCTATTCCTTGTACTATCTAGCTGCCTTTCAAGAAAAGATCAGCACTGAAGTTTGGCAGTTAGTTGAGAGAATGACTTTGCCCCTTGAATATAGATTGCCTCCATATCTTTTCTCCATCCGCTCATTTATATCAACAAGTGGGGACAATTTAAAGAATTAAAATAAGGGGCAGCTAGGTGATGCAGTGGATAGAGCACCAGCCCTGAAGTCATGAGGACCTGAGTTCAAATCTGATCTCAGACACTTAACATTCCCTAGCTGTGTGACCCTGGGCAAGTCACTTAACCTCAATTGTCTCAGGGAAAAACCAAACAAAAAATTAAAATAACTGGAGAAAATCAAATCTGTGTAGTAATTATTGGGTCAGTCACCATTTCCTAGTATATGACAGTTTCCATATGTATAAATTTGGGAAGTATTTTGAATAGAGATCTTAAACTAGGTTGAAGCCTCTGACTGAGGGGCTCCAGTTCCATTTTGAGAATAGTCTTTAAAAGATTAAGACTGAGGGTGTTAAGTTTCTGGGTAGATCTTGTAGTGACAGCTTGGCACTGGGACTGAGAATCTCCTTACCCAGAGATGGGTTATTTCAGAACTGAGACTGAGGGAACAGAACAGGAAGGATTCTGCCAGGACTAGAGTAAAGGTTCCTGCTAGTTCTTGATGTGTGGAATTAACTGAGTGAAGACACTTTCATGGGAATATATCCTTAAACTATACTTTAATTATGACTTGAGACTTTATAATAACAAATAGAGCAATAGCTGAAAAGTTGCAGGTGTTGTCCCCTAATATTTCCCACCACTTCTTAATTAGCATTTAAGTACTACTTGTAAAGGTGATGATGGCTTTGAATTCTATATCTGCTTGTATAGAGTTCTCTAGGGAAATTTAAATTAAGAGATTATTATTGACTTGTATTCTGGGTTAGATTTTCAGGATTAGAGTGTAGGCTGGGACTCCCCCAAACAGTGGGAGAGAAGGTCAGGCTGGGAGAGTGGAGGCTTCTGAGTTCAGGGTATTTAATCTTGTGTTTGGAAGTTATGATTTGCACTTTTTTGCTGACAAACACCTTGTCATATGGAAGATGTCCTTTCTTGAGAGATTGCTTTGCTTTTTCTTACTCTGAGAGTCTCTGGTTGTTTTTGTGGAAGATACTGTCCTACACAATTTGGGGGCTCATCCAGGATATTTCTTGTTCATGAGGAGTGTCTCCTGTATAAAATCCATGGGCAGGCGCTCTCCAGGGAGTCTTCAAGTGGTCTTTGGACTCAGCTCAGGTACTCCCATCATATCAGGTACATCCTAGAAGAGAGACACTCAGAGAAAGCAAAAAATGGAATTGGACTAGCAAAAGTAGAGGATTAATTCTGCCCAGGAGATAAACCAGCTGAGAAAAGTTTGCAATCAGTGGTATACCTCAGGTAAAGCTAAGAACTGGTGAGGGAAAGAGAAACTCTGCCAAAAACTGGTGAGGTATCTGGGTGACTGGGATGGGATTTGGGAGAATTTAGGGAGTTAGAAGACTCTTTGATATTGAGGAAATCTTAGGTGATTCAGTCTGTAAGGATTTTCTTATTTTTCTTTGGTAAGATCAGGTGAGTCCTCCATTAGAGAGGACAAGAAACTATGAATCATGGAAAAGGAACAATCTAAAGTAGCTGGCTCTAGGAACCCATATAGTATACCAGAAGATAGCCCTCTAGATAATACTTAAAAACTGGGAGAAAGTACCAAAATGTACAGGGGGAGGACAAAAAGAACATGATTAAATACTGTTGTTTGTTTGGTCAGGTGCCCTACTCAGAGGAAATGTCTTCTGGCCAAGAAGGTTTGGGGGTTCCAAAAATTGAATCATTTGTAAATTCAAAGGAGCCTGTTAATTCTGAGAAGTGTGCCTTGTGTTTGTCAATGTGGGACAATCTGTTTTGAAGGAGGAGGGAAAGGAGCCAGAGAAACTCTATCCTTGGAACACTCTTTCAGTGTTGAGATTGGAAAAAGACCCCCAAAAATTTGGGATCGTAGACCGGGTGTCAAGAGATGTCTCAAAAGAATTTGCAGGCTTGAACCCATCTCCAAGTCAAGGGGCAAAGTTTATTGTAATTGTAATGCCATTGAATTGGTCTAAATTCCAGGACACACATTTCTCTAGTTCCTCATGTTACAGACATGCTAATTTTGTGGCCCAGAGGTACAACTGAGGAGTGGTCACTGAAATTCCGCTCTCACTGACCAACAGATTATCCATCTGACAGTTAGCAATGAACTGAGGAGTGATCCATTCACCATTGTCTCAGAAGTTTGATTTGTGGGACTATCCTGAGGCCAGAATTCTTTAGATTCTCAGGTTGGGTGTGGGGGCCTCAATCACAGATACCAAAGTCAGAGGACTTAGAATCACTGACTTATTGTTAGAACAGAAGCCCCTTAAGGTCAGGGGACCTTAAAAATATTGCTCTCTCCCCTAGAAGCTATATTATATCATCAGAACTGTCTCCTCCCTATGCCCCCCAGCTGCCCACTGCTCCTAAACCTTAGGCTCCAGAATTCCCCTCCTCAATTCCACCCCAGGGAGGAGCCAAAGAAGGAACCTCAATTGATTGAACTATTTTCTCTCCTCCTGGTCCTCTTTGGAGGAAATTTAAGCAAATAAAGGATCAAGAAAACTTTAAAACAAAGACTAACAAAGACTAGCTTATTAACTTATTTCAATGTGGACTAGAAGGACCTGTGAAGAGAGATAGCTCCCAGGAGAAGAGGGAACAAAAAATTTACTCCATGATAGAAAAGGAGAAGGGTTGTCAGGAGCTCATTGAAAGAATTCATCCAGAGCCCTTGATAAATTTAAGAGGGGGATCAGACAAAGAAGAATTGGTTTTCTTATAGATACCTGGGCTACTAGATGCCAATCCAATTGCCCCAGAGGGTCTAGATTGTCTAAAGAAATTCTCTTAATTTCAGGTGTAAAAGAAGAGATTTTTGAAACCAATAAATGGTTTAGTGTTGTTTCCTCTGGCTTTGTCCACTAGATTCGGAAAGCAGAAATATCTTTGCCTTTGAATGGGAAGGCCTGAATACTGGAAGAAAATAGCAATATAGATGGTGCATTCTACTCCAGGGATATTTGGAATCTCCTAATCTATTTTGGGGAAATTTAGAGCTCCCCTGGGTACCCAGATCTTGCAAAATGTTGAAAAAGAGGAGGTCAGTGAGGTCTCCATTGAATTGTTAAACTACTTAGGGAGAGAGGGGTTCAGTCTCAAAAGGAAAGCTACAATTTGTGGAAAAGGAAATAAGATACTTGGGGCACCTAATTAGCAAAGGGAGTAAACTTTTTGCACTCAATCAAGCCCTGAAAAGAAGGAAGGGAATATTTATACTGATTTTAAGTGTTTGGGTGGTGGTGCATATGTTTGGAAAAATTTGGGAAGAAAGGAGAATGGTCAATGGTAAAGATAAGGAATTAGCCCACACTATATTGTTACTACGAGTCTTGAAAAACCTCTTACTGCCTGAGACCATTGCCATTGCACATGTGAATGGCCATCTACCTGATCGGTCCTTTGAAGCTAGAGGAAACCGTCTTGCAGATGAACAAGCAAGAAGGGCAGGGAATGAGGAACCTGAATGGTCTGACCTCCTGCTGGTTTTGATCCCCTCTTTTCCCCCCAAGTCTAGCTGCTCCACCTTTGTCAGAAGAGAAGAAACGATGAGTCCAAGAGTTGGGAGCCCAGGAGGACTGTAATGGTAAATGGTACCTCCCTGATGGCTAGGAAGTGCTGAATAAGGCAAGTAGTAGGCAGATTTTACAGCAGGACAGTCCCTGGGAAGTCCAAAACCTGTCTGATGCAGTCTTGACCCAGTTCTTATCTCCTGGCCTGTGTACCCTTGCCCACCACCTAGTGGATGACTGTCTTATTTGTCAAAGGACAAATAAGTCTGCCTTGTACCAGGGACCAGCAGGAGGGAGGCCCCCAGAAATTAGATCTTTTCAGAGCATTCAGGTGGACTTTTCTGAGCTGCCTCAGATCCCTGCTTGTCATAATAGACCATCTGACTCGGGTCTTCCCAGGGACTCAAAGGCCTGTTAATCAGATCTTATTGGAACAAATTATTCCTAGACATGGGATGGTGGAGAGGACCAGGGAACTCATTTTACCTCTAAGGTTCTCTAGTCCCTGGCAAAGGCCTTGGATATTACCGGGGAGTTTCATACTCCTTGGCACCCTCCTTCCTCGAGTAAGGGAAAGAATGAATCAGATCAAGAGACAGCTGATTAAATTAGTGTTAGAATGCCTCCCTCTGGCCCTCCTCAGAATTAGGACCAAATCCCAGAGAGATATTGGATTATCCTCTTATGAACTCTTCATCCAAGAAGGAGAGGGAAACTGGGACCCCATTCTGGACAGTAGAGACAAATCATGTGTGTTCTCTGGCAAAACATTTGACTGTGTTGCAGAATAAAGGGCTGATTGCTCTGCCTCCACCACTAGGCTTTCCTATACATAAATTTCAGCCTGCGGACTGGGTTCTGATCCCTCCTGGGATGAAGCTTTCCAAGTCTTGCTGACATCAGACACTGCTGTGACAACCAAAGAGAAAGGCTGGACTCACCATACTCAAACTAAGGGACCAGTTACCATTCCCATGGAGTGAACTATGGATTCAAACCATCCTGATGACCTCCCACTGGGTGGATACATGAGCCTTGAGAATATGTGTAGGATGTTTGTGAGTTGTCTGTTTCTTTTATTATTTCTGTTGTTACTGACTTTAGTGATAGATATTTTTATTTGTGAAAGGTTACCTACTCTAATAACTGGGGACACAAATGTTTGGGGTGATAGCCCCTAGATGGGAGTTGGGGATACAGAACCCCAATTTTTATACTGAATATGTTGAGGGATAAACATTTGGGGGTTCCCAGGTCGGTGTTGTAGGTATGGTGAAAAAATTCTTAAACCCAGTTTCCAAGTTAAGTGGCAAAGGGTTAATTAACGCTGAAAACAGCGGGCTAGGTTCCAGAAGGGAGTAGCAGAGTGCTAAGAGGGAAAGGACAACTTTATCCAGCTTTCTATCATTGGCAATGATATGGCCCAGAGATAGGACGGAGGAGTGGTCTCTGAAATTTGGTTCTCACTGACCAGATTATTACTGACCAGATAATCAGTCAGCAATGAACTAAGGAGTGGTTTATTAAGAATCAGACAGATTGCTGTTCTTAGATTGGGAGCTGTGGGAAGTCCCTGAGGCAGACTCCCAAACCAGAAGATTTAGGACTTACCAACTTATTGTTAGAACAGAAGACCCCCTTAAAATCAGGGGACCACAAAATCATATTACATCAAATAGATTCATTAGACTCCAGACCATGGTCTGTCAGACCACAAAAGGCACTGGATTCAATAGTGGATTAAAGTACTCAGACTACCTTTTGGTGGTCTTGGTTTGGAAGCAGCTGGTGGAAATAGGCTCTTTGGTGCCTGCTGATAGTTTTATTTTATTTATTTATTTATTTAATTTATATATATATATTTATTAAAAGCTTTTTATTTACAAAACATATGAGTGATTTTTCTACATTGACCTTTGCAAAAAACTTTTTTTCCCAAGCTTTTCCCCTCCTTCCCCCCACCCCTAGATGACAGGTAATCTAATACATGCTAAATATGATAAATTATATGAAAAATCCAATACATGTATACATATCTATACAGTTATCTTACTGCACAAGAAACATCAGATCTAGAGAGAAGAAAAAAAAAACAACCTAAGAAGGAAAACAAAATGCATGGAAATATTCACAGAAAGTGTTAAAATGCTATGTTATGCTCCACACTCAGTTCCCTCAAGCCTCTCTCTGGATGTATATGACTATCTTCATCGCTGAACAATAGGAACTGGTTTGAATCACATCATTATTGAAGAGAACCATGTCCATCAGAATTGATCATCATATAGTATCGTTGTTGCTGTGTATAATGATCTCCTGGCTCTGCTCATTTCACTCAGCATCAGTTCACGCAAGTCTCTCCAGGCCTCTCTGAAATCTGGTCGTTTCTTACAGAACAATAATATTCCATAACATTCATATTCCATAATTTATTCAGCCATTCTCCAATTGATGGGCATCCATTCAGTTTCCAGTTTCTTGCCACTACAAAAAGGGCTGCCACAAACATTTTTGCACATGTGGGGCCCTTTCCCTCCTTTAAAATCGATTTGGGATATAGGCCCAGTAGAAACACTGCTGGGTCAAAGGGTATGCACAGTTTGATAACTTTTTGAGCACAGTTCCAAATTGCTCTCCAGAATGGTTGGATCCGTTCACAGTTCCACCAACAATGTATCAGTGTCCCAGTTTTCCCACATCCCTTCCAACATTCGTCACTATCTTTTCCTGTCATTTTAGCCAATCTGACAGGTGTGTAGTTGTACTTCAGAGTTGTCTTAATTTGCATTTCTCTGATCAATAGTGATTTGGAGCACCTTTTCATGTGACTAGAAATAGTTTCAATTTCTTCATCTGAAAATTGTTTGTTCATATCTTTTGACCATTTATCAATTGGAGAATGGCTTGAATTCTTATATATTTGAGTCAATTCTCTATATATTTTAGAAATGAGGCCTTTATCAAAACCTTTGGATGTAAAAATATTTTCCCAGTTTACTGCTACCCTTCTAATCTTGTCTGCATTCATTTTGTTTGTACAAAAACTTTTTAACTTGATATAGTCGAACTTATCTATTTTGTGATTAATGATGACCTCTAGTTCTTCTTTGGTCACAAATTCCTTCCCCCTCCACAGGTCTGAGAGGTAAACCATCCTATATTGTTGTAATTTGTGTATAATATCATTCTTTATGCCTAGATCATGAATCCATTTTGATCTTATCTTGGTATATGGTGTTAGGTGTGGGTCAATGCCTAGTTTCTTCCATACTAGTTTCCAATTATCCCCTGCTGATAGTTTTAAATGAAGTTATACTACTCCCTGTCTGATTCAAAGAATACAAACATTATTGGTCAGGATAATAAGGATTGGAGACTGAGAACAAGCTGATTGAGGAAATGTATCAAGAATGATGTGAAAGGTCTTTAAAGGATATAAAAAAGCAGAGGGATTATGTGGAATTAACTGAGTGAAGATGCTCTCATGGGAACATAGCCTTAAACTATACTTTAATTATGACTTGAGACTTTATAATAACAAATAGAGCTATAGCTAAAAAGTTGCAGGTGTTGTCCCCTGCTATTTCCCACCACTTCTTAATTAGCATTTAAGTACTTCTTGTAAAGGTGATGATAGCTTTGAATTCTATATCTGCTTGTATAGCAGTTCTTTAGGGAAATTTAAATTGAGATTATTATTGACTTGTATTCTTTTATTTATGGGTTAGATTTCCAGGATTAGGATGTAGTCTGGAACTCACCCAAACAATGGGAGAGAAGGTTAGGCTGGGGGGGAGTAGAGGCTTCTAAATTCAGGATATTTAATCTTGTGTTTAGAAGTAATGCTTTGCACTTCTTAGCTGACAAACACCGTATCAGATGTAATATGCCCTTCCTCAAGAGATCATAATAAACCCATTTTTGTTTTTTCTTACTCTGAAAGTCTCTGATTGTTTTTGTGGTCAATATTGTCTCACACATCGAGATAAATGAAAACCCCTACAGAGAAAGCTTCTGGATAATTAATAATCAATTTATTATGTTAGCCAGCAATCAATAAATCGACAATAAATGGACAAACACACCAAATGAAATGTCTTAAACACATTGACATGCCTTAAATCTCTTCTAAATCAGGGTACTCACTAACAAGTGAAACTCAACCTTGATTGGTGGACATTTAATGAGGAGGTGGGCTAAAAGTTCATTTGTTAACTCCATGTATGTCTACTTTTCCTGCTGACTGGGTTTATTTGTGGGAGACCGTGCTCTGGGTTTATGGAGAAGATATTTTGTTGCTCCTATTATTACTATGTGTCATATCAGTTAGTTGCTTTGAGCTAATTGTGCTCTCTGGCTGACTAGTTGAAATGAATAATACTGGTGGGGGCTCATGAGCTATAGTTTAGAAGAAAATATCTTGAATCTGGAGTAATTATCAACTCTCAGGACCTAACACATGAATAAGAAGTATGGTAGAATGAGCTCAAAGTAATAGGATTCTCTTGTTGAGGTCTCAGGATTTTACCTTTGTATTTGGAAGACCCCCTTTGTGGTTTGTGTGATATTCCCTAGCATTTCAAGCCACAGGGTTCTGAACACTATTTTTCTACCTTCCTACTCAAAACTAAAAAAAAAAAAAAAACAACTTGATTAGATTTTTGAAAAGACTAGAAATAATCAGAAGAAAGGTCGGATGAGAAACCTGCATAAGCATTCTAGGGTAAATAGAATAAAGGGGCTATCATAAATCTACATTAAAGATAAATAATGATCAGACTTCAGAAGTTGCATGCCTCTTAAGGATGATTAATAAGTTACAAAGAAAGAGAAAACAAATTTAAAATTACATAATTATAGGAAATTCCCAACTCAATGTTTTTTAAAGTTTATTTTTAATTTGCTTGCCTAGATATTAGAATGTATTTTTCCATACAATCAACATAAATCATGCCTAGGATTTCCTAGTGACCTACAAAGAACTACTTAACCCATAATGTAACTGAAATACTACACATTAACAAAACAAAATAGAAGCAAGTGCTATATATGTATAAAACAAAGTAACAAAAAAATTAAACTATTAAATAGAGCAGAAAAATAACAAAACCGAGTAAGAGATTTTTAAAAAATCTTATAATGTGAGGGCTTGAAGAACTTGGAGATCATTTCTTGAAATCCCTCATGTTACAAATAATGAAACTGAAAGTTACTTAGTAAATGGAGAAGCTGAGTCAAGAATTCAGTTTCTTAACTCTCAGTCTAGCACTCTTAAAAAATATTTTATTTTTTCAATAAACCAAAAAAAATCTATTTTCTCTCTCTCCCACCTCTATTCCTTCACTGAAAAACAAAACTCTTGCAACAAATATGTATAGTCAAGCAAAAGAAATCTCAGCATCCAATATTCTTTCTACTCAGTGCCAATTATTTGAGGAAAAAGAGATTGAAGTAGAAGAGGGTAAAAAAGCAGTCAGACTTCATTTATGGAGTTTCTGAAAGGGGCTTCATTTTCAACATTTCACCTTTTAGAGCCTGGTCCTATCTTTCTACTCTTCTTATGCCTCATTCCCCAACATGTATTCTTTGATTCAGTAACACTGGCCTCCTGGCTATTCCAGGACCAAGATACTCCATCTCCAGATGTGATCCTGGGCAAGTCACTTCACCTTGTGGGCCTCAGTTTCCTTATTTATAACATGAGTTGAAGAAGGAAATGGCAAATCACTCTGGTATTTTGTCAAGAAAACCCCCAAAGGGATCATGGAGAGTCAGACATGACTGGAAAAAAACTGAAACAGAAGAAGAAGGCTTTAGAAATGGGAGTTGTTATTTACTCTTATGCTTGTCAGTCATAATTAGAATATTGTCATTACTTTTTTTGACCTATGGATAGAACAAAATGAAATTCCTGAGGATAATAGCTGGTGAAAGAAGGGGAACAAATGGGGACCAGAATGGGTTGAGGAGAAGGAGAGGAGTGAATAGGGACTTACTGAGAATTTGTTAAAAAAAAAAAAATTGTCCAAGGAAGAATTAATGGAGTGATGATGGATGATGAAGGAAAACTGAGGATTTGGTGTGTGTTAGGATTTAAAAGAGGTGTGGAGCTGGAGAAGTGGGTGGTGTGAAAGGAGAAATATGTACATACTCACGACAAAGAGATTTGTGAAGAAATAACTGAGTTAACATTAGTGAAAGACTGCAGAAAGGGGGTGGGGTAGGTGAGAATTTTCAGTGGGGACCACAAAGGATATAATTTACTTAGGACAGCTAGAGCTCATGGCCAGAACTTGGTGGGGAGCTAGGGGGAGGTGCAGGGAGAGAGAAGGTCCAACCTGCTCTACAAGATATTTCTAAGTAAGGTGTATATGACTGGGGAGTGGCTACATAGCATTGTTAAGCCAAATCTGAAAAGGAAGGTAGTGGCCAGGGATCATGGGAGTGGCAAAGGAAAAGTCAGAAAGGTAAAATCAACAGGTCTTGGTAACAGATTGGTTATGGGGGTGGTTTGTGGGAGGGTGGAGACTAAGGAGGGGAACATGGCACTAGATTTCCAGCCTGAGTGATGGGATGAATTTCCTTTGACACCATCACCACCCTAGTGCAGATCCTCCTCACCTGGACTACTGCAAGGAGCTCGCTGATGGGTCTGCCTGCCACAGTCTCTCCCCTCACTAGTCCATTCACCCTTCAGCTGCCAAATTGATTTCTCTAAAGAGTACTTCTGATTATGTCAGTCAATTCCAGTGGCTCCCTACTACCTCCAGAATCAAACATAAAACCTTATTTGGTGTGCAAAGCCCTTCACAACCTAGTCCCGTTCTTACCTTTCTGGTCTACTTACATTTTGCTCCTAAGTTTCTCCCCTACGTCCGACTCTGTGATCTAGTAACAATGGCCTCATTGCTGTTCTGGGTCAAAGACATCTCCTGACTGGGTATTTTTCACTGGTTATCCCCCATGCCCAGAATTCTCTCCCTCGCCATCTCAATCTCTCCATCTCCTTGGCTTCTTTCAAATCTTAGCAATGACAAGCCTTTGCTGATCCCTTTAATTCTAGTGTCTCCCCTCTCCAATTAGTCCAATGTACCCTAATTTATTGTCTGTGTACATAGTTTGCATATTGCCTCTCACTAGATTGAGTGAGAACTATGAGAGAAGGATCCCCTTGAAAGAAAACATTGCCTTTTGTCCTTCCTTGTGGTCCTGGCACTTGGCACAGTGCCTGGCAAATAATAGGTGTTTACTGATTGACTAAAGGATGGTGCACAGGAATAGAAAATCTTGAAGAAGGGAGGGCTTGAGGGAGAAGGGGGAAGTTGGGCAATTTCTCCTAGCTTTGTGTCATCTGTACATTTGATAAGTATGCTGCCCATGACTTTATACAAATCATTGATAAATAGTTCAAGAGTACAGGGTCAAGTCCAGATTCCTGGAGAGAGGAGGGAGAAATCCATTACAGATTACCTTCTAAGATGACATTGAATTAATACTAGTGTCCATCTCATCTCTCTTTCTTTTCCATAAGAATTGTAAAAGAAACTTCATCAGTTTTTTTTTGTTTGTTTTTTTTTGTCTTTTTTACTAAAATCTAGATAAACTGATTTCTTTTCCTCAGCTATCCAGGCTCCTGCCTTCTCTGCTCCCTCCACCTAAATCCTGGAACTCAGACAGACATACTCCTCCCAAGAAGCCAAGATGTTGAACCAATGGACCCAAACTGGAAAGAAATACCTTTAGAGGCCACAGCCAATATTTCTGTCATAGTTGACAGGTCCCAGATTCAGGATCTCAAGGAAGCTTTCAACAGGATCAACCAGAATAAAAAGGATCCTCATAGCAAGAAGATTCAGGAGGAACTCCACAGATAAATATCTGAAGAGAATATGACTGAGGTCCTAGGCCTGTAAGTTTTACCGTGTCCCAGACTATATTTGGAGACTGATGCTCAGGATGTTACCTAGAACGTTTTCACCTGCTTGGATGAGGAGGGTTCATGAGGTATCCAAGTGGACCACTTTCTGGAGCTGCTCTCCACCACTTCACCATGGAAGAGGAGGTGAACGAACCTCTTGGTTTTGGGGAACCCATTAACAAAAAGGACAGCTTTACATGAAATTTGCCCAGACCTTGAAACATGAGGCCATGACAGGACAAGAACTCTCCACATCCTCCCCTCCGCTATCTTTCATGCTGCTCATGCTCTCTGCATGCTATGTAGACCCTCTGAGAATTGATGAGCCCTTGCACTGGCCTTTCTGTTGTTGTTCATTTGTGTCTGGTGCTTGTGATCCATTTGGGGTTCTCTTGGTAACACACTGAAGTAGTTTTCCACTTCATTCTCCAGCTAATTTTAATAGATGAAGAAACTGGGGCAAACAGGGTGAAGTGACTTGTCCAGGATCATACAGCTAGGAAGTGCCTGAGGCTGAATTTGAACTCAGAAAGATGAGTTTTCTTGATTCCAGGCCTGGCACTTGATGCATTTTGCCACCCCCTAACTGCCTAGACCACATATATTTGCCAATTGAGAAGGTTAAGAGTCACTGGAATGGATCTCCCTTGATTTTGATTGAAAGGCATGGAATCTCAGACCTCTAGCCAAGGATATTCAAGGGAAGGTAAATTGCCTCCTAATGAGTACCTACTCTGGATTCTGGGGACAACATAGCCTGGTCATTTCATATTCAGCCCAAGGCCCCATATTAAGGAGGGACCACTCTTGGATCTGAGATGTCTATGGAACAAAATGTCTAAGAGGTATTTTGAGATTCAAAACTGGAACTTAGGAAGGAGACTATATTATTGGCCATATAAATCTAGGAGTCAACTGAGAAGAAATGATCATTGAACCCATGGAAGATGGGTTCTCTTCTCTAAAGAGGGCCCAGGGCAAAGTTTTGGGGTCCAATAGTTAATGGGCATGACCAGGATGAAGATCCAGCAAAAGAGACTGAATAGTAGTCAGATTAGCAGAAAGAGAACCAAAAAAGAGAAACATCATGAAAATGAAGAGAGTCAATCAAGATAAACTTTTATTAAGCACCTTCTATGTCACAGGTACTGTGCTAATTTTTAAAGATAAGTAGACCATCCATGAAAAACTTAAAAGAGATGGTGGAAGATTATGCAGTAGAAGGCATATATGGACTATGAGCTGTATGAATGTAGGAAGTACTCATAGGGGTAAAATCGTGGATCTACTTTGGGGTTACAAAAATGGCAAAAAAAAAAAAGTTCCATAATGCATTATTGGTGGAGTTGTGAACTGATCCAGCCATTCTTTGAAGAGCAGTTTGGAACTATGCCCAAACTATCAAACTGTGCATACCCTTTGACCCAGCAGTGTCATTATCCCAAAGAGATTATAAAAAAGGGAAAAGGAAGGGACAAAAATATAGCAGCTCTTTTTGTGGTGTTAAAGAACTGGACATTGAGGGGATGTCCGCCCACTGGGGAATGGTTAAACAAGTTGTGGTATGTGAATGTAATGGAATACTATTGTGCTGTAAGAAATGATGAGCAGGCAGATTTCAGAAAAACCTGCAAAAACTTATATGAACTGATACTAAGTGAAGTGGGCAGAACCAGGAGAACATTATATCCAGTAACAGCAACATTGTGTGATGATCAACTATGATAAACTTAGCCCTTCTCAGCAATGCAATGATCCAAGACAATTCCAAGGGATTTATGATGGAAAATGCTGACCATATCCAGAGAAAGACTATGAAGTCTGAAAGCAGGTTAGAGCATACTATTTTCACTTTTTAAATTTTGTTTTCTTGTGTTTTTTTCTTTTTGTTCTTATTCTTCTTTCACAACACAACTAATCTGGAAATATGTTCAACATGATTGCACATGTATAGGCTATATCAAATTGCTTGCTGTCTTGGGGAGGGGGAGAGAAGGGGAAAAATTTGGAACTCAAAATCTTATAAAAATGAATATTGAAAACTATCTTTATATGTAATTGAGGGGAAAAAAACCCAAAATACTATTAAGTGGGGAAAAAAAGTCCCTGCCTTCAAGGAGCTCACAGTCTAATGGAGATAGTGGTCAATGATATCAAGATCATTATGAGGATAGAGAAAAGCTATTTGATCTGGCAATTAAAATATCATTGGAGGCAGCTAGATGGAACACTGGATAGAGCCGTGGCCCTTTAGTCAGGAGGATCTGAGTTCAAACCTGGCTTCAGACACTTAACACTTGCTAGCTGTGTGACCCTAAGTAAGTCACTTAACCCCAATTGCCTCAAAAAGAGAGAAAGAGAGACACAGAGATAGAGAGACACACAGAGACAAAGAGACACACACAGAGACAGAGAGACAGAGACAGAGAGACAGAGACAGACAGAGAGAAAGAGAGAGAGAGAAAGACAGAGGGAGACAGAGAGACAGAGACAGACAGACACACACACACAGAGAGAGAGAGAGAGAGAGAGAGACAGAGAGACAGAGAGACAGAGAGACAGAGAGAGACAGAGACAGAGAGAGAGACAGAAAGAGAGACAGAGAGATCATTGGTAACTTTAGAGCAAAGAGCTTCAGTTGAATGATGAGGAAGGAAGCCAGCATGCAGAGGATTTAGAAGAGAATGAGAGAAATGGGGGAGCAGTTTGGACTTCTTTTTCTTTCTTTCTTTCTTTTTTTTATTTAAAAGCTTTTTATTTACAAAACATATGAGTGATTTTTCTACATTGACCTTTGCAAAAAACTTTTTTTTCCCCAAGCTTTTCCCCTCCTTCCCTCCACCCCCACCCCTAGATGACAGGTAATCTAATACATGCTAAATAGGATAAATTATATGAAAAATCCAATATATGTATACATATCTCTACAGTTATCTTACTGCACAAGAAACATCAGATCTAGAAAGAGAGAAAAAACAACCTAAGAAGGAAAACAAAATGCAGGGAAATATTCACAGAAAGCATTAAAATGCTGTGTTGTGGTTCACATTCAGTTCCCTCAGGCCTCTCTCTGGATGTATATGACTATCTTCATCACTGAACAATAGGAACTGGTTTGAATCACATCATTGCTGAAGAGAACCATGTCCATCAGAATTGATCATCGTATAGTCTTGTTGCTGTGTATAATGTTCTCCTGGTTCTGCTGATTTCACTCAGCATCAGTTCATGCAAGTTGGACTTCTTTTTCAAGGAGATTAAATGAGGAGAGGAAACATATAAAAGAAGGATAATGTAAATGCTAGTTGTGTCTGGGCATGTCTATTCATCTCACACATTCATAGTTCTCACCCAAGTGTATGGAACCTACTGAGTCTGAATTGCCACACTTATTCTCACTCTGGCAGGCCCAGATGCCCAAAGGAGGACCACCCTGATTCTGGGAGTAACTAGTGAGGGGAAAGCCTCTTCCTACTCACCACCTGTCCCTTCTTCCTTTTACCTGTAGAGGCCAGTCTTCCCTCAGCCCTAATTCTGCCACAAACTCTTCTGGTTAGTGAGAGAAAGGCCCTTTTCCAGGTGACATATTCTGTCATAAACCTTTCTTTTCTTAGCCATGTCTTCTACAAACGTGCAAACACACACACTCACACACTCACACTTACTTATACAATACATACACACACACATACTCACACTCTCTCACACTCCTTCAAGCTATTCACTCGTCCCATTGATGCCGCACAAAAGGGGGGCCTGGCACCAGTGTGCCATCGAGCTGCCAGACAGGGGTATGAAGTGTGTGCTCACACAGGTTGGAGTGAGAGTGTGAGCTGTTTGTGTGTAAGCTTCTATGACTATAAATGTGTTCATAAACACAAAGTGGGTATAGGCTAGAGTTGTGTTCATGTGCAGGTCAGATTTGGTTTGGACAAATGAGAGAATACTCAAAATAGAAAATTCTGGCACACATACGCACAAAGAAAACAGTTCAGGTAATTGAAATCTACAGTATTTCCCTATCTACCAGTTTAGTACAGTCATAAAAGGAAATAAAGTGTCCTTGGCTTGACTCATTACTGATAAAGCCCTGCCAGAACTTTGTAATTGCCACTTCCTTTGTAAGGTGTTCATTAACCCTTTCTTTATCAATAGTTCTAGAATTTTACCAGGAATTGAGCCTCCAGTTTTGTAGGCTCTGTTCCATTCTTTTTTAAATTCAGAACAACAATGATCCTTTCCCAACCCTGTAGTTTCTCTTCTAGTCTCCACAGCCTTTCAAAGATCCTAGATAGTAACTGAGCAGTCCCAACAGCTAGTTCTTTCAGGATCTAAGGATTTGGATGCTGATGACTTGAAGTCATCAATAGAAGTTGGATTCTCTATGACTTATCTCCTTATTTATTATAGATATCAGCTTCTTATTATTAGCCATATTTGTTTTGCCCTTTTGGTTCAAAGATCTTCCTTGGCAGAAGCAAAAAATAAAACAGAAACAAAAAATCCAGAAGAAAAAAGTATTGAGCATCTTTACCCTCCCTATAGTCAGTTGTTCCATCCATCCCACACAAAGTTGCTTCCCTTCTTTGCTGTTCCTCTTTTTCTCCAAGTTACCTTTATTTTATTTGTTTTTTTAAAAGGGAAAACCATTTTATTGAAAAGAATTTTCATCATTATTGATTAATTTAGATAAAATCTTCTAATATACTGAAGAAAATTTTTTGTTAAAGCTTTTTATTTGCAAAACATATGCATAGGTAATTTTTCAACATTGACCCTTGCAAAGTCCAAGTTACCATTAAAGATAAGTAGATGATCCCTGGAAAACTTAAAGAAAGAAATAGTGGGAGACTATGCAATAGAAAGTGTGCATGGACTGTGAGCTGTACAGATATAGGAAGTACTACTCACAGGAATACAGTCATGGATCTACTGAGGCATCTGCCTAAAGTTAGCATTGGATAGTTAAGTAACTGTGGTCTGGGAAGTTCCACTATATCAGTATATGGGAGGCTGTTAGAGCAACCAATTTACTTAGACTATAAGCTCCTTGAAGACAAGGGCTATCTGTTACCTTTCTTTGTATCTACGGTAATTAGCATAGTGGTGCATATTTAATAAATACTTATTGATTTGACTTGACACATATGTTGTCACTTCAGGGACAAGTCGCCTTAAATTGCAAAAATATTTGCTTGTATAAATCCGTATGAGGATAGAGTTTCCTTGGATTCATTGCTCACTCTGAAGACAGACCTTTGTTTAGAAAAAAAATAAAAACAAACTAGTACAGCTAATGAGAAGTGAGATCTGGGTCCAAAAGCATCTATTTAAAAATGGAAACTGGAAAACTAAATCTTGGAAACTAAAATCACTAACTCAGTCATTTCTACACTGGAAAGAGGTATTATAAAATGGCCACCTCTGTGTACTTACAAATTCTGTTTTCCAGCCTCCCTGCTTCCTTACCAATTAGGAACCTCTTTGGATTTCCCTAAAATGGTCCCTCTTCTCCTCTAAGAACAATTAAGAAGATAATATATGTCTCCTAGTGTCTCACACTAATTTGTTGGCTAAGGGAAACTAAAGAGCTGAACTGAACAGCAGCAGAGAGGAATTGGATGCCTTTTTACTATGCTTTTCAATAAATATATGGCAAACTGCAAGAATAAGCCATTCAATTTTGAAGGCAACCCTCCCTCCTTTTTTCTTTTCCTAAAGAATCACTGGAAAATAACTATCAGTCCAGAAAGTAAGCAATAAACCAATGTTTTAAAAAGACATTGATTTAATATTTCATTGAACCAAAGGGCTAGAAGTGATTCTTTTTTCAATAGCTTTTACCCAGAAATATTTACTTTAGAAGGTATAATCATAAGTGTACAAAATTACTGTTTGAAATATGGGAGACATATAATCTTTCTCCTTCCTTTCACCACCTCAGTCTTTGGGGAGGGAAGAGGATTAGTTTCCTACTTTAGCTCTGTTCCCAGAGAACACAGCTCTGGTTCCAAGTCCAAACCTCACCCTCACCCCCACCTGTGCTGGCTCTGGTCCCAGGTACCCTGGCTTTCCAAGCAGAGCTGGCTGGCTGCACCGTCCCACCTGCAATCCTGGCTCCCTGGCTGCCATAGCTCAAACTCTCAGGTCTCATGAGGATCACCTTTGGTCCCTGAAAGGAGGAGAACAAACAACACAGAACAAATATCTCCAGCCCCATTTCTCACAGACTGGGTTAAGGAGAAGAAAGAGGGGAAGGGAAATATTTTCCCTCTCATCGTTCAGTTCATCCTTTCATCCTTTAGTTCATCTTTTCATCCTTCAGTTCATAGCCTCTAGTCTGGGACTGGGAGCAGCAGGTAAGAGTTTCTGAAGAGAGGAAAATGGAAAGAGTCAGTCTCAACAATTTTAAAGGGTCAGGTCTCCTCCTTTGTGGTAGAGGAAACAGAGGGCTTGAGCATAAACATTGATTAAGCACCTACTATGCGCCAGGCTAAGCACTAGGGAGACCAAAAAAAAAAAAAAAAAAAAAAGAAAAAGGCAAAAAACGTCCCTGCCTTCAAGATGCTTACAATCTTATGGATTGACAAGATGTAAACAATTATATATATAAAGCTACACATGGGATAAATAAGAAATAAATAATAGAGGAAAGGCACTGAATTAAGAGAGGTTAGGGAAGGCTGCCTGTTGAAGCCTATTGTCATGCTTTATTTATTCCATATTATTTATGCCGTTCTCAGCCTCATTTCTTTCCCAGCCCTAATCACTAAATGGGTGTTGCTTCAGTCAAACTGAGACTTATTTAAGACCTTAACTTAAAAACAAAAAAACAAGGTTTCCCACTGCATCCAAGGCCGTCTTCAGTCTTCCTGATCTGAATCTTGTCACTAGACCCAGATGGCTCTGGGGGAGAAAGTGAGCCAGGTGACCTTGCCCAGCCCTCCCTCCCTTCAATCTGATTGACTTGCACATCACCTTCCTGATGTCTTGGTGCTCTCTGAGTGGGCCTTCTGAGAGAAGCCCATGATTCACGTTTCCTCTTGTCTGAAATGTGCCATCCCCAGAAAACAGGCAGAGGTGTGTATTTTTTTTTTCAGTCTCGATCCCAAATTCAGAACTTCCAATCACTTGTTTTACAAGCACAATAAAGCCTCAAATATCATATGCAACTCCATATGTACAAATGAAAATCAATTCTCTCCAAATACAGTTATTACAGATTTACAAAGCAAGGAACATTTCACAAAATTCCCCAAAGAAGGTCCCCAAATAAGAAGCATCTGACAAAGTTTCTGAGATAGCTTTGGCTTAACAGGGTCCTTTACAACCCATGAGCAAAAGGGACAATCAAGAGAAAGCTGCACCTGGGTTCCATCTCAGACAGAAACACAGTCTCCATGGAGCTCTTCCTCAAGAAATTGGTAATTGGGCTCAATTTGGTGTTGCCCCTTTTCCAACCAAGAAACTGTCCTAAGTGGAATTCTTCTAACGATTCCCTGAGTTCATCAGGCTGGGGTCTGCACAAAAACTGCCCCATTCTATGTTGAGTCCTGTATAAGTACCAAGTTTGCTGTGAGAAATTCGGAATCACTGGGTTCTGCTGCTATCTAGTAGAGATGTTTTCACTGAGGTTGGTTTTTGCTTTGTTTTGTTTTGTTTGGACATTTAAATAGATTACTTGCCCTTTGGGAAAGTAAGACTATCTAATAACTTCTTAGGGTGAAAACACCTGAGTCTTACGCTCCATAAAAGGCAATATCCTTTGCAACTTCTCTAACTGAATCTACTTTGCTTTTTGTTCTGATGGGTGAGTTTCCAATTCCAATGGATTTACCCTGGCAGTAGCAATGATTGATCCATAGGGGTGGGGAGAAGGAGCTTGAGTGTCTTTTAGAGTAAGGGATCTAAAGGAAATTTCCTAGATTTCTATGGGGATTGCCTATACTATAGAGATCACTGGAAGTGACAGAAGCATTTGGTCTATCATATAACATCATGTTATAAGGATGTGCAAATAACCACATCACTCAGGATGGAAGGTTCTTTTCCTTAAAGTTCTCAACTAATGATGGCCGGGGGAAAATTAGTTTCAAATTTATTATTTATGTATTTTAACATTTTTTCTTTTAAAATTTTTAGGCCTAAATTCTCTCCCTTTCTCCCAACCTTCACCCATCCACTGAGAAAGCAAGCGATATATCAATTATAAATGTGAAATCTTGCAAAACCTATTTCTGTTATTAGCAAAATTTCCCAAAAAAGCAAAAAAAAATCAAGTAAGAAAATTAATTTGTACTTGGAGTTCATAATTCTCTCTCTCTCTTTTTTTATCATGAGTCCTTTGGATCACTGTATTGATCAGAGTATCTCACGGTTGATTATTGTTACAATATTGCTGTTATGGTGCATAATCTTCTCCTTTTTCTTCTCATTTCACTTTGCATCAGTTTGTATAGGTTTTGCCAGATTTTTCTGAAACCACCATCCTTTTCATTTCCCACAGCACAATAGTATTCCATCACAATCATATGCCATAATTTATTTAGCAATTTGCTAATTAATGAGCGTCCATCCCTCAAACGTCTGGTTATTTGCACTGAGTTGCCATAAAATTTTTGCTATAAATACATGGATCCTCTTCTTTTTTGATCTCCTTAGGATATAGACCTAGTAATTGTGTTTCGTTCTCAAAAAAGAACAAAATGACATTGCTATGTTAGACATGAGTTACAGTGTGTCTGATTGGGGCTGATCAGACCATAACAGCTCAGAGTGTTCTACCAAAGTCAGGCACAAATAATTCATGTGAACATTTGGGGTGGATTCTCTAAATTTAAGCATCAGGTTTTACTTTTTTTTTTTTTTTTTTGCTAAGACAATTGGGGTTAAGTGACTTGCCCAGGGTCACACAACTAGGGAATGTTAAGTGTCTGAGACCAGATTTGAACTCAAGTTCTTCTGACTTCAGGGCTGGTGCTCTATTCACTGCTGCCCCAGGTTTTTCTTTTGAACTTCTTCAATTTTCCTTTGCTGATGAGGGCACGCCATGCTGTGCAGTCCCATGCCAGTGTCTCCCATGTCATCCAATCAATTTCAAAGATATTGAGCCTGTCCTTTCATTGCTTTTTCTGACCACAATGTGGGCATTTGCCCAGTGTGAGTTCTCCATAAAATACTCTTTTAGGCAAAGCATACGCTTGGTGTTTGAACAATGTAAACAACTCATAGAAGTAGAATTTGAATGCTTGGCAGCTGAATTCGAGAAAGGACTTTCTCCTCCTGCCAAATGATCTTCCAAATCTTCCCAAGAGATTCATTTTCCTGGCACGGCACGGGCATTCTGCCCAGGATTCACAGGCTTCAACCATGAGGTCAGCAGATGGTTCTGTAGACCTTCATCTGGGTTCTTTTCCAGTTTCCTTTGGAGCCTCCCAAAGCTAGCTAGGACAACATATGCATTAACCTCCTTATCAATAAATGCATTCCTGGAAAGTGAACTCAACATTCAAAACTGCTCCTTTTACTGTAACTGATGGTTCCCCATATGGACAATGTGGAGCTGGCTGATGGTGAACCTGTTTTTTTTGGTGTTAATTGTAAGACTAAAAGAAGCACAAGCTGCAGAGAATCAACCCATACTTTGTTACACCCAAGCTTTAAAGGCTTTTTAAAAATTTATTTTTACATTTTTTACTCATTTTACATTGCATTACATTATTCAGTTTACAAATTGAGTGTAAAATCATTTCCTAACAAAGAGTCACTCCACTTTGGTCTCTGTTGTTCATCTCTATAAAGGCAAAGGAAATAGATGTCCTGTGATAATCACAGTGGGCAGTGATAGAGGGATGGAGGGGGGGAAGGGTTGTCTCTCTTTTAGCCACTGCTGCTGTAAGAGGCTGGTCCTTCACCAGGAGAATGGTCATCTACCAGGGAGCCAAGGAGGTTTCAGAAAAGGCCTAAGGTCAACATGGTGTTTGCTGTCAGACAACTCCAGGAGAAATGCCTGGAACAGAACCGAGATCTATACACAATGTTTGTCAATCTGACCAGAGCCTAGGTGAAAATGATGACAAAATTTGGCTGCTTGGAGAAGTCCATCAATATTGTACATCAATTGCATTGTTGGTGGAACTGTGAATGGATCCAGCCACTCTGGAAAGCAATCTGGAACTATGCTCAAAAAGTTATCAAACTGCATAGCCTTTGACCCAGCAGTGTTTCTATTGGGTTTATATCCCAAAGAGATCTTAGAGAAGGGAAAGGGCCCCACATGTGCAAGAATGTTTGTGGCAGCCCTTTTTGTAGTGGCTAGAAAGTAGAAACTGAATAGATGCCCATTAATTGGAGAGTGGCTGAATAAATTATGGTATATGAATGTCATGGAATATTATTGTTCTGTGAGAAATGACGAGCAGGATGATTTCAGAAAGGTCTGGAGAGACTTGCATGAACTGATGCTGAGTGAAGTGAGCAGAACCAAGAGATCATTATTCATGGCAACAACAAGACTATATGATGATCAATCCTGATGGACATGGCTCTCTTCAGCAATGAAATGTTTCAAACCACTTCCAACTGTTCAGTGAAGAAAGCCATATGCACCCAGAGAGAGGGATGTGAAATGTGCACCACAACATAACATTTTCATGTTCTCGATTGATGTTTGCTTGCATTGTGTTTCCTTTATCTGCTTTTCCTTTCTTGTAGATATGATTTTTCTTGCACAACAATGATAAATGTGGAAATATGTATACATATATTCGATTTGGCAAGTATTTTAACATAATTAACATGTAGTGGACTTCCTGCCATCTAGGGGAGGGGTGGGGAGTAGGGGAGAAAAATTTGTAACAGAAAGCTTTGTAAGGGTTAATGTTGAAGAATTACCCATACATATGTTTTGCAAAAAAAAAAAAAAATATTGTACACCAATTTCACCAAAGCATGCTTGCTGGGGGCCTGGATAACAGATGACACTCTTGCACTCTCCCAGTTACCAATGTGTGCTTGCCTTTTTATATTTTTTAGCAGGATGTTTTCATTCATGTTGTCAGACACCTTCAAGGAGGAAGAACACAGCATCAAGTTCAGTTCCTGTAAATAATTTAACTTGAAATGGCTCTCAGCCTAGTAGTTATATTCCTCGGTCAAAGGGCATGTAGTTTTTATAGCCTAGTTCCAAGTTGCAACTCCACTTGTTACAATTCACCAGTGTACCTATTTTTTCCTCACCTCCTCCAGCATTTATCATTTCACATAGGTGTGAGGTAGTAACCCAGAGTTGTTTTAGTTTGTCTTTCTCTCAATTAGATTGATTATTTAATCATTATTGAACATTTTTTTCATATGATTATAATATAGCTTTGATTAGGGAGAGAATTTTTAACCAAATAAGACATAGAGGTCATAGAAGTTAAAAGACAATTTGTAAAATTAAAAGGCTTTTCCATGAATAAGATCATTAAAAACAAAATTAGAAGAGAAAAGGAAAATATCTGCATCAAATATCACTATTAAAAGGCTAATATTAAATATAAACAAGGAACTGGTACAAATATGTAACACCAACAGGCATTCCCAATAGATAATTAATTTAGGACAATGAACCATTTTAATAAGAATTTCAAACTAAACATGAGCATGTGAAAATATGCTCCAAATCACAATAGCAAGAAAAAGCAAATTAAAACAATGCTGAGATTTCACTTTACCCAGTGTAAATTGGCAAAGGGATAGTAGAAAGAGTAGATAAGATTTAGAGTCAGAAGTTGTTGTTCAGTGGTGTTCTAAGAGAGAGAGAGAGAGAGAGAGAGAAAGAGAGAGAGAGAGAGAGTTTCCTCTCTTTTCCACTTTTATTATTACTTGCTATTTTCATGGTCAACCATGGCCCATATTTCTATTATATAAACAAAGAAAGGGTGGAAACCTGGATTCTGTTGCAAGTCAGACATACAGCAATATTTTCAAAACACTAGACACTTTAAAGTTGGTTCATCTGTTTTTATGATGAATGTAAACATCTTCTTTTGGTTGATTCTGTGCCAAATTAAGATTGTGAACATATGTATTTTTTATAAATATTGAAAATAAAAAATATTTTCATGCTTAAAAAAGATAAATGTGGAAAAATCTTAATGATTTTAATGACATTAAAAATAGGATCAAATCAGAACAAAATAATTTTGTTTCCAAGAGCATATGCTTTAAAAGCAAATAAGTCATCTTCCTTCCATCTTTATAGGACCAAATCTAGGTCCTTTTATTAACAATATTTACTTAGCACGCACAGCATCTGAAGATTTTCTGCTGAATGAATGCCTTGCTATCAAATCATATGCAAAAACATTAACAAGGAAAGCTGATCCAGTGGTGCTTTTTCTGTGGCCAAAGAGCTAAGTTTTTGCCTTTGACTTTCTTCAGAGATGGCAAGCCCATGGTGAGTTAATGCAACCTGTCCTCAAAAGCTTTCTTGTCTGGTAAACTTACTTCAGCACTCAGAAAACTGACCTTTTGGGAACTCCAAGGTCACTTTCTTTTATGAGGAAAGCTTCTGAAAAGGAAAAGCTTCCATAACTTTAGTTAAAAAAAAAAAAAAAAAAGGATCTCAGATTTGTCTGATTGTAGCAGTAAAATAGGGGGGAAATATGCAATTTTAAATTGCCTTTAATGCAGAATTGAAGTGATGCATAAGATCTAAGAAACGTGCATCATTCAGTGAGAACATTCAGTTATTGACCTACTCCCTCTAGTGGCTTAGTCTGAATTTACACTTTTGCCTTTCAGAGAAGATAAAGGAATTTTAATTCACAGTCTTATACTTCTGAGAACATCTATGTTCTGTCTTAAGAGTTAAATATTTTCTTTATTTTCTTATTTTGCTTATTTAAATTCTTATTTTCAGATGGGGTATAGGTAAGTTCCCTACAATTAAACTGAGATGGATACTTTTAAATTTTACTTCTTTATAAAGACACATTTAATGCAAAAAAAAAAAAAAAATTCTGCTCTCCATGCCATAAGAACTCCTGGATGTCCCTGATGGTGTAATTTTGTTCCCTCCTCACGTCCTCAGAATTTAGCACACAGCATCTTCCATGTGGTAAATAGCTAATAAATGTGTATTGAATTGACTTGTCTTCTTCCTTTATCAGGCACCTTTGTTCCCATGACATTTCCATTGATTAAAATGTTGTCAGAACTTTGAATACATTGACCAGTGGAAAATTTCTGCCTTGGGAAGGTGGAATTGATTTGAGGATTAATCAAAATCATTTGAAGCCCAGTCTGGTGATAAAGGAGAGTAAAACTGTGTAACACCATTTCTGGAAAAATGAACAACCAGATTGTGACTATAAGGTAATAAGATATCACGCAGCTTAAGAGTCAGTTTTGAAAGTGATGTCCTAAAAACATTTTGGGATATGAACTCAAACTCCGAAGGTGATGAATTTGTTGAAAACAAATCATTTTGATGTATTCATTTTCATTTATTTATTTTTTTAAAAATATGCAAAGATAGTTTTCAATATTTACCCTTGCAAAACCTTGTGTTCTAATTTTTCCACTCCCTTCGTCTCACCCTCTCCCCTAGATGGCAAGTGATCCAATATATGTGAAACATGTGAAATTCTTCTATGCATATTTCCACAATTATCATGCTGTACAAGAAAAATCAGATCAAAAAGGGAAAAAAATGGAAAGAAAAAAAGCAAGCAAACAACAACAAAAGTGAAAATACTATCTTGTGGTCCACATTCAGATCCCTCTTTCTGGGTGTATATGGCTCACTTCATTACAAGATAATTGAAATTGGTCTCAATCATCTCATTGTTGAAGAGAGCCATGTCCATCAGAATTGATCGTCATATAGTATTGTTGCTGTGTATAATGATCTCCTGGTTCTGCTCATTTCACTCAGCATCAGTTCATGCAAGTCTCTCCAGGCCTCTCTGAAATCCTCCTGCTGGTCGTTTCTTACAGAGCAATAATATTCCATAATATTCATATACCATAATTTATTCAGCCACTCTCCAATTGATGGGCATCCATTCAGTTTCCAGCTTCTAGCCACTACAAAAAGGGCTGCCACAAACATTCTTGCACATGTGGGCCCCTTTCCTTCCTTTATGATTTCTTTGGGATATAGGCCCAATGGAAACACTGCTGGGTCAAAGGGTATGCACAGTTTGATAACTTTTTGAGCATAGCTCCAAATTGCTCTCCAGAATGGTTGGATCCGTTCACAGTTCCACCAACAATGTGTCAGTGTTCCAGTTTTCCCACATCTCCTCTAACATTCATTATTATTTTTTCCTGTCCTTTTAGCCAATCTGAGAGGTGTGTAGTTACTGAGAGTTGTCTTAATTTGCATTTCTCTGATCAATAGTAATTTGGAGCACCTTTCCATATGACTATAAATAGTTTTAATTTCATCCTCTGAAAATTGTCTGTTCATATCTTTTGACCATTTATCGATTGAAGAATCACCTGAATTCTTATAAATATGAGACAATTCTCTATATATCTTAGAGATGAGACCTTTATCAGAACCATTAAATGTAAAGATGATTTCCCAATTTGATGCTTCCCTCCTAATCTTGTCTGCATTAGTTTTGTTTGTACAAAAACCTGTTTAATTTAATATAATCAAAATTATCTATCTGGTTTTCAATTAAGAGTTCCAGATCTTCTTTGGACATAAATTTATTCCATCTCCATAGGTCTGAGAGGTAAACTATACTACGTTCCTCTAATTTACTTATAATATTAATCTTTATATCCACATCATGAACCCATTTAGATCTTATCTTGGTATGTGGTGTTAGGTATGGGTCCAGCCTTAATTTCTTCCACACTAGTTTCCAATTTTCCCAGCAGTTTTTGCCGAATAGTGAGTACTTATCCCAAAAGCTGGGGTCTTTGGGTTTATCAAACACTAAATTGCTAACGTTATTACCTAGCTTGTCCTGATATCCTATCCTATGCCACTGATCGACCGCTCTATTTCTCAGCTAGTACCAAACGGTTTTGATGACCGCTGCTTTATAATATAGTTTTAGATCTGGTACAGCAAGGCCACCTTCATCTGCCTTTTTTTTTCATGAATCCCCTTGAAATTCTTGACCTTTTGGTCTTCCAAATGAACTTTGCTACTATTTTTTCTAGATCTGTAAAATAATTTCTTGGGAGTTTGTTTGGTATGGCACTAAATAAGTAAATTAGTTTGGGTAGAATTGTCATTTTTATTATATTTGCTTGGCCTGCCCATGAATACAA
>JAJPUD010004835.1:27592-58229 GCA_023553655.1 Myrmecobius fasciatus | reverse complement strand
AAAAAAATATGCTTAACAGAAGCAACAATGAAAGTCACGGAATTAGAGTAACCCATTCAACGTCCAGCTGCTTGGACGTCCCATCTAGGATCACGAAGATGCTTGTGAATCTTTGTAACCTCACAAGACACTGAATTTTGGAGGACCGACATCACCGTTTCCAATGCCAGGATTCCATGTGAATCCTGGCCCTTTAAATAACACTCTTTCAAAACAGCAGCCTGGCACTCAAAGGGGCAGAAAAAAGGAGCTTTTGTGTAAAGAAAAGAATTAAATCAACTGGTCAAAAATGCCTCTTTCAAAGGCACCTGCTTGAAGCCTGGAAGGAGGAGAGAAAGAACTAGTTTGATTAAAAACTACAATAATCTGGGCACAAAACAGTTTTCAGATAAGCTAGGTAGGGTTGGTCTGATCACAAAAGGGGCAGAAATGAAGAGTGACATCATTTTGTAGAGGACCCAGGGGGAAAGCCTCTTTTATATGGCAACAGTCTGGTTGTTTAAAGGGTTTTTTAAAATAAAAAAAAATGATAAAATGTGAATGTAAAGAAACACAGCTGCTGGGGACAGACTGTTTAACCGGACCTCTCTGCATTGGTAAAGGACTCCACATAATACACCAGAATATTTGGAGCTGCACTTTTGGGTGCAGAGGAGGAGACAAAATGGATGACCATTGAACGTGGCTGAATATGAACACTGTGCTATAAGAAACAACACATGTGATGACCAGAGAGAAGTATGGACAGCCACGTGCAAGCTGGTGCAAAACAAAGTCAGCAAAGGCAAGAACACAATAACATACACAGCTCCAATGACGTGAACACCCAAAGCCAATGGAAAATGAAGGCTGCAAAACTACACAGAACAAGGCTGGCCGCAGAGAAGACCTCGAGAGGGAACTTTCATCCATTCCTTTGTAGGGCAGAGAATACCCAATGTCAGCTTCTTTTGGTACTGATTGGTTTTACTGAAAGATTTTACCCCTCTAGTGTCTGAGTTTTGTTGTGTTTTGTTTTGGTCATTGTTATAAGGGATAGCTCTGTGGGAGGGGAGATACAGGAGGAAATATAGGGCAAAAACTACAATATGTAACTAAAGATTAATTTTTTTAAAAAAAAATGGGCTTTCATGCATTGATTAAATATTCTTGTCGAGTGTACACACAAACACAAAGCTTTGAGTCAATTGTATGATATCTGTGATGGCCATTAAAATGCTGAAATTTCTGAGAATTACTACATATATAAGTATGCCACAATTTTTGACATGTAATGCAGTGATTCAGTATTCACATATCTTCCTAAAGACATCAAAAATGAATACTTCCAATTTAAAAAATATTTGTGGTCTGTAAAGTTTTTCTTTAGAAGTATTAAGATTTCTCTGATGATGAAAATGGAAAAGTAGGCCTGATGTCATAGAAATTTATTTTCTATTTTCTCATGGTGATCATAGCACCACAAAATGTGCTCCAAATTATCTTTAAAACATGAAAACTTAAAATAGATGAACAGAATAAGACAGTTAAACTCAGAAATGATAGGTGTTACAATAATAAAATGGCCTTGTTTGCTATAGCAATAAAATGACCAAGTGCAATGACTTGATTTAATAAGTCATCTTTCTAAAGCTTCTGCTTAGTATTTTTAATCTTAAACATCCTAATCTAATGCATTCACCTCTCTTTTGCTGTTGTTACATATAACATTGGGTTTGATGAGTATTCCAAAATATACTGAATTCAAAAATCAGTGTAAGCATATTCTTGTGTTTACAGATTCTGTAAAATGCATGTTTTCTCTGGAAAAAAATTCAAATAAAAAGAAAATAGTGCTACTAGAAAAAAATAAATAAAAGTAAAAAATTGGGCTTGGTGAAAGATTACCAAATGGTTAAAGTTCAGGGTATTTATTTAAGTGTTTTGAGGCCCTGGGTCAGTGCCCCTGACCCACCTACTGGACAGCTCCCTAGTAAGATGCACAGTCACAGCCCACTTTACCCAGTTTAATGTCACTGAACTACACAGAGGCAGTAGGATAATTAAACAAGAGAACCATAAAATGTGAGCCGGTATGAGGCCTTTATTGGGAAAGCCCCTCTAACCCAGACTGGTCCCCTGCCAGATGAGGAACTCGGGTCTTGAAAAAAAACAGCTCCCCGGTCCCCCGCTGACCAGGCTTCTTCCCGCCCGACTCTGTGGACCACACTGTCTACATGGTTTTCTGGCAAAGGTACTGGAGCCATTTGCCATTTCCTTCTTGGGTGCCCTCTGGCCTGGGGCCTTCCTGGCTCCAGGCCCCACTGCACCACCTACCTGCCCCTTCTGCAGCGCTTTCCCCTTTACACTGAGGGGTAAGGGAGCCGTGGAGACACATAAATGGCTGTGTGTGTGTGTGTGTGGGGGTGTCTGTGCTGCCTGATGGCCCCCGTACTGGACAGGGAATCAAGCAGCGGGGCTTGCCAAGCCCTTCCCCATCCCAAGCTTTCTTCTGCTTATCTGTCACCCGATGGGGCAGAGCCCGAAGGCCTGGGCAGGGTGAACCTCCCTCCTATGGAAGCATGCGCAGACCAGTCCCTGGGCAGTCAGGCCGGTGAAGCCCACTGAATGCTCCTCTGACCAGGATCTTCAATGCACAAAATAAAACGTAAAGGAGAACAAGTGAAGCTCCACCTCCAAGTCGCCCCTGACCCCGGCCGGGCCAGTCCAGCCTCCCTCGCCTCTGGGTCCAACCTTGTGGCAGCTGGGCAACCTTTGCTACCACCATCCCTGGCCTCGTCACCATCCACCACTCAGTGCTTTTTGGCTTTTCGAAGTCACGAATCAGGGTCGCGTGTCTGGGGCAGGGCATCAGGCACACCTGACTGCAGGCCTGTTCTACCCCCTGGCACCCACCTGCCCCGACTCGGGTCCTGCCCCGTATCTCTTCTGTTTTGTGGAGGGAGAAGAGGGAGGGACCAACGGAAAGCGGCTTCCACGGCTACCTCGTGGCCCCTGGCTCTCACATAGCCGGGAAGGGCGCCCCCCCCCCCCCCCCCAGCCCGTGCCGGGTCCTTACCGGGACCCAGCTTGGAGACAGCACAGAGTAAGTCATAGTTTATGACCGGCATGGCGTCCTCCCCCTGCTTCCAGCCCACGGGAGGGGAGGCAGGCGGCGAGATCAGGAACTGCTTGGTGGGCTGCGGGGGCAGCAGGTACGCTTTGTCTCCGGGGTCACTGGACATCTGCACCTGGAGGGAAAGAACACAGTCCCCTGGTCGGCAGGAATTCGCACCTTTCTGCCCATAACCCCATCAGGACGCTGCGCCCACACGTCACCGTACAAGGGAAGGCCGCAGCACTGAGGCCATGGCGCCGCAGACTTTTGGCTTTCCCCTTCACCTTAGAGATGGATGCCAACACTGACCCAGAGCCAGCTTTCTCGGGCCCTCTGCTCAGGAGGATGCTAATGGGTCAAGGAGAACTGGGGTGGGGGGTACAGAACATTCTAATCCCATAGAAAAGTCCTCTAAGGTGAAAAGAAAGAAATTTAAAAGTACTCGATTCGTGGGAGAGAAAAGGAAAAGAAATCTGGTGTGCATTTCCATCGGATTCCTCCTAAGAGATTCTAGTTAGAAGGAAAAGGAAGGATCCGATAGAGGGAAGAGGATGAGCTCTGGGTGCAATTCCTAATTGTCCCTGCCCCGCTGCAGCATGGAATAGGCCTTGGGCCGTGGCTCTGATGCCCTCACCTTACAGGTGATCATTAGGGAGCTCCCATGTCTTGGCTCCTAGACACACATGCTGGGGGAGGCCGTCTGGTCTGCCTTCTCCCTGTGGCGCATGAGGAAGGCCAGGCCCATGGGACCGCTAGCTCAAGGTCCCAGCTAGTCTGCAGCAGCGCTGGGAAATACCCCCAGGCTCTGCCCTCCTAGGTCTGGCTCTCTTTCATCAGGGCACAGACCTGGAGTTGGGGGACCTCCAAAGGTCATTGAGGCTGCCCCCCATTCTACAGGGGAGAATAAGGGACTTTGCCTAAAGTCACATAATTGACCTGAGCAGCTATTAGTGCAGTGAACAGAGTGCTGGGCCTGGGGGTCAGAATGCCCTAAGTTCAAATCCAGCCTCAGAAATTCCTTAGTGAGGAAGTTAAGCACTCTTTGCCTCCATGGCAGTAAGGGCAGTGCCCATCTCACAGGGCAGTTGTGAGGATCGAATGAGATGGCAATTGTAAAGCACTTAGCAGAGCTCCTGGCGCAAGGTTACAGACTCCATCATTCCTTCCCCCCAGAAGATATCTCTTACAAACCAGAGAAAAGGAAAACTTGACAGGAGCAATCTGCTCCCTGAAATACCTGTGCAAAATACAGTTTCAGCTTCTTCCCATCAAAGTCTGTCTCGTGAAGCTCTATCCGGGCTCTTGCTGCTGCTTCAGGTTTGCTGAAATTTATTCTGACTCTTCTAAAGCTTTTAAATAACTGAAATGTAACTTGGTCATCATAGATTGTAAAAAGTGCTTCAAATCTCTCCTAAAATAAAAAAAAAAAAACTGTATTTAATGGAAAGAATTTAAATTCACTGTAAGTACAAAATAGATACAGAATCTATCACAAACACTTTTATACCTTTGAGACATTTTTATACTAAAAAATAATCAAGCTATTTACACTGATATAATTTTTAACTCTCATAATTGACACCCTTTTCCCCCCTGATCCATGGGATTCCTAAGTTGCTAATTTGTCAAGTTTCTTCAAAAGACCCCCATTTTGTTCATGATCTGGATATAAAGAGTGATACTATAAGTAAATTAGAGGAACGTAATATAGCTTACCTCTCAGACCTACGGAGATGGAATAAATTTATGTCCAAAGAAGAACTGGAACTCTTAATTGAACACCAGATAGATAACTTTGACTATATTAAGTTAAAAAGTTTTTGTACAAACAAAACCAATGCAGTCAAGATTAGGAGGGAAGCAATAAATTGGGAAATCATCTTTACATTTAAGGGTTCTGATAAAGGCCTCATCTCTAAAATATATAGAGAATTGTCTCATATTTATAAGAATTCAAGCCATTCTCCAATAGATAAATGGTTAAAGGATATGAACAGACAATTTTCAGATGATGAAATTAAAACTATTTGTAGTCATATGAAAAGGTGCTCCAAATCACTATTGATCAGGGAAATGCAAATTAAGACAACTCTGAGGTACCACTACACACCTGTCAGACTGGCTAAGATGACAGGAAAAGATAATGACGAATGTTGGAAGGGATGTGGGAAGGCTGGAACACTGATGCATTGTTGGTGGAACTGTGAACGAATCCAGCCATTCTGGAGAGCAATTTGGAGCTATGCTCAAAAAGTTATCAAACTGTGCATACCCTTTGACCCAGCAGTGTTTCCATTGGGCCTATATCCCAAAGAGATCTTAGAGGAGGGAAAGGAACCCACATGTGCAAGAATGTTTGTGGCAGCCCTTTTTGTAGTGGCTAGAAACTGGAAACTGAATGGATGCCCATCAATTGGAGAGTGGCTGAATAAATTATGGTATATGAATGTTATGGAATATTATTGTTCTGTAAGAAACGACCAGCAGGACGATTTCAGAGAGGCCTGGAGAGACTTGCATGAACTGATGCTGAGTGAAATGAGCAGAACCAGGAGATCATTATACACAGCAACAACAGTATTACATGATGATCAATTCTGATGGGCATGGCTCTCTGCAACAAAGAATTGTCTCAAACCTGTTCCAATTGTTCACTGAAGAAGACCATATACACCCAGAGAGAGGGATATGAAATATGGACCACAACATAACATTTTCATGCTCTCTATTGATGTTTGCTTGCATTGTGTTTCCTTTATCTGCTTTTTCTTTCTTGTAGATACGATTTTTCTTGCACAACAATGATAAGTGTGGAAATATGTATACATATATTCGATTTGTCAAGTATTTTAACATAATTAACATGTAGTGGACTTCCTGCCATCTAGGGAAGGGGTGGGGAGTAGGAGGGAAAAATTTGTAACAGAAAGCTTTGTAAGGATTAATGTTGAATTACCCATACGTATGTTTTGCAAATAAAAATAAAAAATAAAACAAAAACAAAAACAAAAGACCCCCATTTTACAGATATGCCTTGTAGAGTCACTTTATTTTCCATTAAATTGGTACTGAATATAAGTTCCACCCCAGCAAGAGTTGTGTCTTCTTTAATCTGTCTAACAACGATGGAGCATGGGGATGAATCAGCAAAATATATCAGGGTTCCAGGACTCTCCCTGTATGGATCATCAACTGTTGGGAAGTGGGGGTTGAATCCCAAAAATATACTGGGGTTTAAGGTTGGTGTCCCAGGGTGTCTCCAAAGAATCTGTAGCCTTAGAGCATCTCCAAATCAAGAGGCAAAGATTTTTATCACAGTGGGCTAATATTTAAATGGGAATTTTAGTGATTAACAAAGGAAAAGATGATGGGCTAAATTCCCTGGCAGATCTGAATTAACAAAGGCAGGCTAAATTCCTAAAGAAATTAGCAAATTAGAGGAGTACAAGTTTGGTTTTTTTTTGGTTTGTTTTTGCTGAGGCAATTGGGGTTAAGTGTACTCGTCCAGGGTCACACATTTGAACTCAGGTCCTCCTGACTTCAGGGCTGGTGCTCTATCCCCCGTGCCACTTAGCTGCCCCATCATTAAGTTCTTTTATAGGAAAAAATTAACTTTGGGGGTTGACATCATAAATTAGCCTTCTGATTGGATAAGTAACTGTGAAGTCATGATAATTTTGTCAATGAAAGGAATTCAGTAATGGCCCAATGCAATAAAGGCCTCCTTAAGGATAACAAAAAGTCCATTTAAGGAAATAATCCTGCAGTGCTCCTCCTGGCTTGCCTCAGGAAATAGTGGGACAATTATTCAGATTCTGTCCTGTTAATGCTCCTCCCTATGACCTATCTAGCTACTGAAGCTCTGGTCTTTTAGGATTTTCTTCATCCCATCAGTATGATAATTGATACCTGATTTATTCCTGAAGGACCGGCCAGGGGTCCACTCAAGTCCACTAGCAACTTCTTAGTACATTCCTCAGAGGACCCTCTACCAAAGACATGTCCTCTACAGAAGGGCATCACTTAAACCCCCTGTGGTCTGAATATCTCTTATTGTTGAGGTTCAAAAGGGACCCCAAAAGATTGGGAGTCACAGACCAGTGTCGGAAGGTGCCTCAAAAGAATTTGCAGGGTTGAATTCATCTCCAAGTCAAGGGGCAAAGTTTATTGTAATTGTAATGCCAATTGAAGCAGTCTAAATCCTAACAGAATTTAGCAAAGAACCAAGAGCAAGAAGATAGATTTATAGGACAGTTAGACCACAGCTTAGAAGTAGGTTTGAGGGGTGGTCTATTCACTATTAGTCTCAGGAATTTGGTTATTGCTGACTGACAGATTATCTATCTGACAGTAATGTTTGCAGGCCTAGTCTAAGACTTTAGAGTTATTGACCGACAAATTGTTAGAACAATAGCACAAATAGAACAAAAGCCATAAGACTTTAGAATCATTGACAGATTGTTAGGACAGAAACACTCTAAGGTCAGGGGACCTTAAAATTATTGTTATATTTCCCCTAGAAGTTGTACCCTATCAATATGAATCACCCAGGTCATTTAGCAAAATCTTATTTTCCATAAAAAGTGAGAATTAGACCCTATTAGCTATAATAGATACAATATTTGGATCAAGTCTGACAGTGAAAGAGAGGAAGGAAGGGAAGAGAGAGAGAAACAGAGATAGAAAGATAGAGACAAAGAGAGATAGAGTGTCAGACAGAGACAAAGACAGAAACAATGAGACAGACACACACAAAGATAGAGGGGGAGAGAGAGAAAGACAACGAAAGAGAGACAGAGACAGAGAAAAAGAGAGAGAGAAAAGGGGATAGTGTCAGAGATAAGAGGAGAGAAAAAGTTAGAAACAGAGAATCAGAAACAGAGTGATGCGACAGAAAGAGAAGTGGAGATAAAGAAGGAAAGAGAGAAAGAGTAGAGGGGGAGGGGAAAGGAGGGAGAAAGGAGGGAGAGAAGGAAGAGGAAGAAAGAGACAAAGACGGGGCAGACAAAAAATAACAAATTACTTAGGGTAAGTGAAAATACCCCTAAGAGATAAAAGACAGCAAAATCTTCATTGTGACACTTTTTGTGTTGGCAAAGAACCAGAAACAAGGTGGAATGACACATGGACAATTCAGAAATGTTGATGGGAGGGGACAGTGAATGGTTAACAGCAATGGATTTGGAATCAAGGGAATTAGGTTCAAATTAACAGCTTAGTTATTTCCTCATGTGTGCCACAGACGTTCTTCCCCTCTCCTGACCTCTTTCATCCTGTAAATTGAGAGCCAGGATGGTCACTCCTTCCCTGTGAGATTTAAATCTAAAAAAGCAAGATTTATAGAAAGTGATACACAATGAAGTAAATACAAGCAAGAAAACGCTATATGTCATGGCTATAACAATGTAAATTGAAAGAAAGGAAGGAAAGAAGAAAGGAGGAAGGGAGAGAGGGAGGGAGGGAGGAAGGAAGAAAAGAAGGAAGGAAGGGAAGGAAGAAGTCAGAAACTCAGTGCTCTGCAGTTAAAATGACCCGGCTTGACTTCAGAAAGAGCAATGTCCCCCTCCCTTCTTTGCCTGAGTGGGGGGCCGGTGCAGTAGCTGTATCTCAAGCTTATTTTTCCCGTTTTCTTTTTATTCTCTGGCATAAGAGGCAGCTTGAAGGTGGGAGGAATATATTCCAAAATAAAGATGTAAAAACAAAAAACAGATTAAGCAAAGTGTAGCTGGGTCTTCAAGGCCTTCTACTCAGTGAGTATATGGGTGTCGGACTGAGCCAAAACAAAGAAACTGGATGTGCCCTTAATAATGTGAACATCTTGTGGGCTCCAGTCCTAAAATCTCCTTTTCACCCACCCAGTTATTGCTTCTGCCTAGGCTGGGGGAACCTCTCCTAAGGGGGAGAGCCTTAGCATTTCTGAGCAACTGGAAGGGAAAAATCTAGGTTTCCTTCCTTTCCTTTGAGTCATCTTTTGCCTCACAGAAAAAAAGAGTTACTGATGAGATTAACCTTTAATGTAATCACACTAATATAATCACTCTAGATAATGTCCTATCCCTCCTCCATAGTTTTTCTGGCAACTAAGTCTGTACCTATTTTTTAATTTGAATAGAAGTCCTGGTTTCTGACTTCTGATCAATAACTTGGATGAGTGCAGAATAAAATATATGTTCACTGGCTTCCTCAGTCTTCCTCCTCAGGTCCAGAAGCTGTCTTCCTATGACCACACTAGATACGGTGACAGCCATGGCTCAGGTCCTAGCAAGGACTGACACCAAAAGCCCTCAATGGGTGAAAAGTGGCTGGAGAGCCAGGATGGCTCTGATGGGCAACATTTGTGGGAATGGCTGCAGGGAGCGGAGCCGGGAATGTTCCTTCTCCTCCTCCTCCTGGTCACCCTTGTTGGACAGCCTATAGAGCCTGCCCTGGGGGGAAGTATAGGAAGGGAGGGCCCCCACGGAAGGAGACTTCTGCCTTTTTGTTCACCATGAGCTTCCTCCAGCTGGTAGCCTGCCTGCAGGCCGAAGGGCCCTACTATGTGCATGGCTTCCTCTTGGTAGAAGGTGAGCTCACTGAAAACAGGAGCATGTCACTCTTGGGCTTGTATTCTCTGGGTTCAAAACAATTCTTGGCATATAGCAGGAGTTCAATTAGGTTTTTCATTTATTCATTCCTTAGTATATTTGACTTTATTAACAATAAGCTATTTTTTTTAGAGGGAAAAATCTATGTTTTCTATCACAACGTCACTTTTATGGAAATGTTTTTAAAAAAACAAAAACAAAAACAAAAAACAATTAACAAGGCTCCTACAGTACAAATACTGTAGTTTTGTATTAAAGAGATTAATTAATCCAAATACTTCCTTCTGACACCATACCATATGGATTCTTTGCAGACACAAAATCAGTCAACAATCACTTGTTGAGCACCTACTAAATTCCAGGCATTGTGCCAACCACTGGGATCCAAAGGCAAAAACCCAGTTGATGGTTTTAAGAGAAGGAACTCTCAATTTAAAGAAGGAGACAACATGCAAATATCTATTGATGAATAAGATACATACAGGATAAACTGGAAGTAATCTCATAGGAAGGGTACTAGCATGAAGGAGGACCAGGAGAGACTTTCTTGCAGAATGAGAGTCTTACCTGAGACTTGAAGCCTGGGAAAATAGGCAGGGAAGGTGGGGAGTGAGCATTCCAGGCATGTGCTCCTAACTATGCTCATCACAAGAAGTGGTTATAAAACAAGTTCACTCCTTCACTATCCCAATAATCTGCTCTACCTGAATTCTCTTTAAAATAAATCTGCAGGGGATGAAGGTGGCCTTGCTGTACCAGATCTAAAACTATATTATAAAGCAGCGGTCATCAAAACCATTTGGTTCTGGCTAAGAAATAGAGCAGTCGATCAGTGGCACAGAATAGGATATCAGGACAAGCTAGGCAATAACTTTAACAATTTAGTGTTTGATAAACCCAAAGACCCCAGCTTTTGGGATAAGCACTCACTATTCGGCAAAAACTGCTGGGAAAATTGGAAACTAGTGTGGAAGAAATTAGGGCTTGACCCACATCTAACACCACATACCAAGATAAGATCTAAATGGGTTCATGATCTGGATATAAAGAGTGATATTGTAAGCAAATTAGAGGAACGTAGTATAGTTTACCTCTCAGACCTGTGGAGATGGAATAAATTTATGTCCAAAGAAGATCTGGAACTCCTAATTGAACACCAGATGGATAATTTTGATTATATTAAGTTAAAAAGTTTCTGTACAAATAAAACTAATGCAGACAAGATTAGGAGGGAAGCATCAAATTGGGAAATCATCTTTACATTTAATGGTTCTGATAAAGGCCTTAATTCTAAAATATATAGAGAATTGTCTCATACATATAAGAATTCAAGTCACCCTTCAATAGATAAGTGGTAAAAGGATATGAACAGACAACTTTCAGATGATGAAATTAAAACCATCTCTAGCTAGTCATATGAAAAGTTGCTCCAAATCACTATTGATCAGAGAAATGCAAATTAAGACAACTCTGAGGTACCACTACACACCTTCAGATTAGCTAAAATGACAGGAAAGGATAACGATGAATGTTGGAGGGGATGTGGGAAAACTGGGACACTAATACATTGTTGGTGAAACTGTGAATGGATCCAACCATTCTGGAGAGCAATCTGGAACTATGCTCAAAAAGTTATCAAACTATGCATACCCTTCGACCCAGCAGTGTTTCTACTGGGCCTATATCCCAAAGAGATCTTAGAGGAGGGAAAGGAACCCACATGTGCAAGAATGTTTGTGGCAGCCCTTTTTGTAGTGGCTAGAAACTGGAAACTGAATGGATGCCCATCAATTGGAGAGTGGCTGAATAAATTATGGTATATGAATGTTATGGAATATTATTGTTCTGTGAGAAACGACCAGCAGGAGGGTTTCAGAGAGGCCTGGAGAGACTTGCATGAACTGATGCTGAGTGAAATGAGCAGAACCAGGAGATCATCATACACAGCAACAACAGTATTACATGATGATCAATTCTGATGGGCATGGCTCTCTGCAACAAAGAATTGTCTCAAACCTGTTCCAATTGTTCACTGAAGAAGACCATATACACCCAGAGAGAGGGATATGAAATATGGACCACAACATAACATTTTCATGCTCTCTGTTGAGGTTTGCTTGCACTGTATTTCCTTTCTTTGATTTTCTTTTTTTTCTTGTAGATAGGATTTTTCTTGCACAACTTGTCAAGTATTTCAATATTATTAACATGTAGTGGACTTCCTGCCATCTAGGGGAGGGGAGGGGACTGGGGGTAAAATTTGTAATGGAAAGCTTTGTAAAGATCAATGCTGAGGAACTAACCATATGTTATACAAATAAAAAGCTTTAATAAAAATAAATAAATAAATCTGCAGGGGGCAGCTAGGTGGGGCAGTGGATAGAGCACCAGCCCTGAAGTCAGGAGGACCTGAGTTCAAATCTGGTCTCAGACACTTAATACTTCCTAGCTGTGTGACCCTGGGCAAGTCACTTAACCCCAACTGCTTCACTTCAGAAAAAAAAATTATAATTTATCTGAAAAGGTAGAAACTTAGTGGACAGAACTCCCCTATAGGGGCTCAACTGACCTCAGAAGCTCAGGGACACCCAGAGATGTCTTCTCACAAGAAGGCTCACAAGGATGGAGCCTCCACTTGTTAGGGGATAATGCATGAAGCTACTACTAGGTGGTACAGCAGATAGAGCACTGGATCTGGAGTTAAGAAGATTCATTTTCCTGAGTTCAAATCTGGTCTCAGATACTTAACACTTTCTAGCTGTGTGACCCTGGGCAAGTCACTTAACCCCAATTGCCTCAGGAAAAAAAAAATCTGCAGGCATTACCAAATGCAGCTCTATGTTCTACCTAAGTGCTGTTTATAAACTCATCTCAGGTAGCAGAGGATACTCTGAAGGAACATTTCCTTTTGCCAGTGGAATATCTACAGGGAATCACATGTTAGGCAGTCTGTTATTACCTAAAGAAGAGTTTTCCAAGTAATTCAGATCAGAGGCTAAAAACCTCAAAGAGGGAAGAGCCTGAGCAATTTTTTTTCTGAATTATTTAATCATTTTGTTAATAAGTCAGCAGGTTAGTATTAAAGGACGGTTACTTGGCCATCTCTTAGACCAAAGACCCTAAAGGTGATGGGGCCACAGTCTGCATGCTCTTTGAAAAGGAGGGGTGGCAATCAACTTGGATTGGTTAACCCCCAAACAGGTGTGGGCTAGATTAAAATGAAGGTCTCGGGGTACCTGACTTTGGTCACTCAAATGCTGGTCAAAGAGACATCAATTTCCATATCATTTGTCTTGATAATAGGAGGACTCAACCTGTGCCCAGACCCGTTTCAGCAAACCCAAGGAGAAAGAAGACACCTATTAGCCTAAACTTAGAATTTCCTTTACTAGCTGATTAGAGCTTGGCTTGAATCTCTAAGAGAAATTTCCCACACTGGTTGATTTCTGGATGAGGAAGTAGAAAAGGTGAAAAACCCTGGTCCTAATAAAATAATGTTATTAAATATGAGAGAAATAGTCATTCCTCACATTTCCTTACCTGATTCTGATTAAGGAATAAAGTTTTCTTAGGGGACCAATAACTGATGGTATCCCATGAAGGATTCTTAACCTTGGGGCGTATGATAGATAACAATGTGAGGGAGGCAAAGGGAAGAAACTGATCCGAGGCACTGACAAAATCAGTCTCCTTTAGTAAGCCGACCATATAGATAAAATATGCAAAGGAAAAAGTAAATAGTTAAAAAAAAATTGTCCACTTGAGGCTCAGAAGGAGACCATCTGATGCAGCTCCCTGGTCTGTGTGTGGTGAACCTGAGCACTTCTAACAAATACTAACCAGAAAATATTCTTCTCAGAAGCGAGTAAAAGCTGAACATACAGAACCATGGCCTTCAAAAAAGATTCAAAATGCTACCATTCTATTTTGAAACTGAGATTCTTATAACCCTGAGAAATTCTGGCATCTGGCATGTCAGCTGTGCCAACCCAAAAGCACCATACACAAATGTCAAGTATAAGAATTACCTACAAAACAGATAAGAATGGGGGTCATGAGTATGAGAAGGTGCCCACTTCTTGGTACACATCTTGGGCACTCTTTTACCCTTCACAAGCCTTTGTTCTAGGACTCTTGCTGGCAGGGACCCAAAAAAAGATCCGAAAGGCTGATGGGCAGGAAATGAGCATTTAAAATGGCCATAGACCAGTAGTAAACATTCTTCTTAGAGACCCAAGTTAGTTTTCTTTGAAAGTGGCTTTAAATGTGCTCGAATTAAAAAATATATATTTCTAAATTATCTAATGGCAAAAAAAAAATCAACTAACAGAAGCAATGACACATTTAATTATTGAATCACTGTAGAGGGAGGAAGGGTTGAGGGGGGAGAGTGGAAGGAGTGTTGTACACTGACTATAGATAAACTACAACTGTCCCAGCATTTGCAGGGATTAGGGGGTTCAGAACCCCCTTGAATGTGAATAACTATTTTTTGTGAATATGTGAATAATCTTTATTTTTTAATAATTGTGATCATTTAAAAAAGTTTACATACAAGACAAGTAAACGATGCACTGCACCCATTAAAAAGTTACAGCTTCTACAGAGAAGCTCACACACTATTCAGGATCTCTTCATTGCCTGGTATATATAGCTGCAACAGCTTCTTCCTGATTGCCTTCTCCTATCAGAAGCTCATTACAAGGATCACTGCCTTGGGAAAGGGAAGGGGTAGCTTGAAACTGAATCTGGATAGTAGAGAGAGAAGCGCAAAGCTCTTTATTCTTTAATGCACTGAAACTTTTGGCTAAATGTAATTGTTAATAATAATAATATATATATACATATATATACACATATATATAAACACACATGCACACACATACATATATATAAATGTATACTTATGGTAGTGATAAGATAGATGAATAATAGGCAGTATTTATGTATTTATAACTTACTATAAATGCTTTTACTTTTCTTTACATATGCACATTGTCTATAATTTTCTTCAGTATGCTGCAAATCTCCAAAAATTCCCATTTAATTATCAATGGCCAACCTGCAAATATTTAGAGCTATGAATGTGGAGGGATAACTGTAATTTTATCTGCTATCATCTTTCAGAGATGTTTATGGAACATTTTCTTTTGCCAGTGGAATATCTACAGGAAATCACATATGTTATGCAAACTGAGAAATCAATCCTGTTATTATCTAAAGAAGAATTCTCCAAGTAATTTGGATTAGAGGCTGAAAATGTAGATTCATTGTCTACACCATCAAGTCAATTACTAAAAAGACAAGTACCATGTCCTCTTGTAGGAGAAGAAAACACCAATATGAGCCCAATTGAGAGGGAATGCAAGCCATCCCCAAACCCCGGACTCCCAAGAGGAGTCAGAAGAAGTCTGGGGGGTGGCGGGGAGAGGGGAGGACCAGCAGCCACCCGTGGTGAGAAGCGCTGGAGCGACCCTGCTCCTTTTTCCCCATCTCTCATTCCCCCTCCACAAGGAGCACAATACAAGGGGACAGACTGCTGCTCAGCCCTTTGCTAGACATAAAAAAGCCGGATTCCCCCCCTCCCTTGCCTTGGGTCCTGTAAAGGATGGGTAGATCCACAAATGTCGCTGCTGCTTCTCATGTCCATTTCAAGGGACCCCAGCAATGAGAGGAGTGCTGTGCTTGAAATGGACAAGACCACCTGTTCCAGGATCTACTGGACCCAGGGTTCTCCTGCTCTGAGGGGAAAACTTTTTTGTTTGGTGGCAAGGAGACTGAGGATACTAGTTCAGGTCAAAAAGGACTATGCCAGAGTATAAAATACCCTGGACAGCTTAATAATGCAACACGGACAAGTTCCGAAATCTTCAGTGTGTGTGGGGAGAAACTTAAATCTACAAACTTCTATCTTTCACATTGCTTTCCACCAGTGGAAGGAAAATGCTAACTGATACACTTCTCCCCGCATCAGGGAAAACAGATAACAGACAATCCAACCACCAAGAGGAAAATATGGACTGCCCCTTGTTTTTTCCACCTATTTACTTTGTATTTTTATATTCTTAGCACTTGCTTAAGACACTTTTTGGAATGTAAATTCTCAGAAGTGGGGCTTTGTACAGATTATAAGCCATGACGTCTGGCGAATGTCACAGTAAATGGTAACCATAAATATTACTGGTGAAACCATGTTGGTTTATTTTTCGCAGTAACAGACTGTCAAATTACAAGTACGAGAAATTGTGAAATAGTTGTACTTTAAGGGGACTTTGCCTCTATATGTGGAGGTAGTAGAGAAAGTGGACTAAAAGTATAAGAAGATAGAGTTTAGAAAGCAATCTTTCTATTGCTGGCAGTATTAATTGGCTGTAGAGGAGAAGAGTGGGTTCCCCACTGGGCTCTACTCCTGAGGAGCCTGCTGATCATTTCAGGTGCACTGGGGGAGGCTCAGCATTCCCTCAATCAGAACAGCAAGGAGCTATGAAATGCTTACCCTGTGCAGGTCTTGCATTAGGGAAGAAAGGCCCAAATACAAAGGTCCGGACCCTCAGGGGGCCCTCTGTTCTATTGGGGCAGACCTGGACACAAGAAGTACAACAAAATACGCCCCAATTATGTCCATGGCAATCTGGGGGCTGGGTGTGGAGCAGGGCAGGAAGGGCTTCATTTGAACACAGCTGTGTAAGAGTTGGGGAGGCCGAGAGGAGGTAGAAGGAAGCTGTTGTGCACTGCAGGCCTGAGGATTGGCCGGTAGTACAAAGCCACAGAGATAGGAGTATGAGGGCATGTGTGAAAAACAGCAAAAAACACTAGGCTGATCATTCTCAAAGGGTGGTCAGGGAACCTCTGGGGATCCCTGAGGCCTTTTCGGGGGTCCAGGAGGTCAAACTGTTTTTTATAATAATACTAAAACATTTTAATTTTGAATATGGCAAATAGATAACTAAAACCCCACAAATCCTCTGAGGGGGGAGAATTCCTTAATAATTTTTAAGAATCTAAAATGATCTGAGACTAGAAAGTTTGAGAACTACTGAACTAGTGCACAGAATGTGGGAAAGAGCGTTCTGGGCTGGACCTGCCTGAGGCGAGTTCAGTTAGATATTAGAACAAAATGAGTGGGTCCCTGCGGAGTTAACAAAAGGAGATTTGCTTAGCTGTAGCTCAAGGAGACAATTCCATAAGGACCGGCCGTTCTAACCCCCTGAGCTGACTCAGCTGAGCAAAGTTCCCATGGACATCTAGCAGCCAAACCAGAGAAAGCCCCTTGCTCTCCTGGGGCTATTGGGGACTCAGAAGATGAGGAAGTCAGGTGACACTTGGAGCCTTGAAGAACTTGTCAAAGAAATACTAACCTAACCTGCATGGCTGGGGGGGGGGGGTAGGTATTGTTCCCACAAGAAGAGCAGCAGGTCTGTCCCCAAGGGGTTTTAATTCCTATAGATCCGAGTCCTACCCTCCTGTCTCCCTGTAAGACCTAGAGGTGACTGTGGGTTCCGTGGGTAGGGCTCAGTGGGCCTTATGTCATTGTGAGCTTGACACCACAGATGTAAAGGATGTCACTGGAGACATGGATAAGTGCCCCAAAGGTCAGGTTGTCAGGTAGTGAGAGCCAGTGCCAACAGCCGGGCAGCGTCCCCACGATATCCCCAGCATGCTAGGGGGAGGGCCCACGGGGAGAACTTAGGGGAAGGCATGAGAAAGGTCCCACAGAACTGGCAGACACAGGGGGACCTGGAGCCTGCAGCGTGGGCAGGGCCCCATCAAGGAAATCAGGCCATTAGGAAATTGCCATCAGCACTAAGCCTTCGTGTCAAGAGCACTTGTGCCCCTCAGGGAATAGCCTCATGAAGCTAGCAGGATGAAGACCTCTACTTCAGATGGAGAGAAGCGCTTGGAGTCCTGCCCCAAACCTGAACTCACATCTTCTGGTTCAAGTCCAGCAACCTGTGGGCTCTGAGACAGCCGAGGGAACAAAGGAAATGCCGGCTTGTTGTGTTTTCATCTCCTTGATTTTCATTTAGAATATCTATTCTTACTAAGATGCACAAATGATAAATGTAGAGTGAAATCTAAGTTCATGCTTAGAAAAGGCTTAAACTGAAGGTGGAGGTGAGTATCTATGAAAATAAACTAAGAGATTTGGGTCAATTAAGAACGGGATGTGAACAATGTCAATAATCCCTATAAGATCTACTTAATTTCAAAGACAGCAAACGTCTGTTCTGTAGCTACAGGATATATCATTAATCCTTGCTAACCATCTCATGAATAAGTACCACTAGTCAGACAAATGAGGGACACTCAGACAAAAAAAGGACAGATGGCTCTATCTACTCACCAGTCTGACTAGAAAAAACAATTCAAAGAATATCTAAGCAGTCAAGGAAATCTTTACCCTTTTTTTCCACGAGAGATTTACATAACAAAGAAATATATTTAGGTGAAGGGACAATAATATAAATTATATTTATAAATGTAACATGAATTGTATTACATTTCTTCATAAAGCTAACCCTGCAAAGAAAGTTTGTGTCAAACAATACACATAGTGAATGTCCACAGATGTCACTTTATACATTAGAGTGAAAAAACCTCTCAGTATGATTTTACTCTAGCATAGTCTCAAAAATATTAAAAACTGCGCATTTGTAGAAAAACCCAGGCTACTTTAATTTTATCTTTACTTTAAAGAAAGGTAGAGATAAAGTTAAAGATAACTATCATGTGACAACTTCAAATCTAATTAAGAAAATAGGATGTTAAAATATAATGCTATCAACAAATCACCAAGATTGTACTACTTTGGTACATCTATTTGGATAGTACAGTGTGTACATAAATATATCCATATATAGTTCAATGTATACACACACACACACACACACATACACCATCATTTTTTTCAGCCATTTTCTTCAGCTGTTTTTTAGCCACTTCCCCCATATAGAACAGAATCAAGATAACATTATCTCTGTGGTATAAAAATACTTGGCAACTGGAAATGGATATTCACCTTTGGAGGCAAATAGCACGTGGGCAATTTAGACCAAACATTCAGAAGGATGTAAAAGCCCATTTCATTTGTTCCAACTGCTGGAAGGCTATAAAGACAAGAACCACTGTGATTCAGGAATAAACTAAACTTCTTTTGAAAATAAAATGCTTTTTAGCACTCAGGATCTTCCTGCCTCTACTGTTCAAAATTTGATCTCTTTTGCATTTATGTGGATGACACAGATTACTCTAACTAGATTAATCAAAATGAAGAGAGATGAATGATAAGAAAAATGATATTATTAAAAGAAGAAAATTAATGAAGACTGGGACCTCTTCTCCATTTCAGCTATTTCTCTCTCCTCTGTGCTCATCTGAGAATTAACCTTATTTGCTTAGATAAACCATCCCCGAAGTCTTTGTGCATTTTTAAGTGTCCATAGCTTTTCAAAGTCCATCACAGAATGCTTGGTGACATGTAGAGTGCACTGGGTTCCACTCCTGCCCACTGTGCCTTTCAGCTTCCATATTTTTGTCTAAAAAGGGGATAATGATATTTACACTATCTGCTCTACATGTTATTGGAGGAAACAGCTTTTTAAAAGGCAAAATGCTAAAGTGGGGATGAAAACATATTCCATGATACATCTCCAAACTGCTCAAAGTTTGCTCTATGGCCAAGTATCATGAGATCAGATTAAGTTCTCATGAATATAATTTTTGGATGAATGAGAAATTGCACATGATTTCCTCTTACAAATATGCCAAAACTATCTTTTCTATTTAAAGTATATAAACTAAGCACTAAACTTGGTTTAAAATATACACACACCCAAACTCGTCATGTCTGAATTTAGGAATGTAGAGAAAAACCAGTGAGGGTGCAGAGACAGAAAAAGATAACTACATTCTATTTTAAGACTTAAGGGGAAGGAAGAAACTTTCACAGCAGATACTTTTGGGGAAAATACAAGCACTGATAAAAAATAGAAGAGAAATCTTACAGTGTAAGAAATTAATAACCAGGTCAGATGCTGGTTATTAATCCACCCCCAACACCATCCATTCCCTCCAAAATGTTGCTCCTAAAACACAGATGTGACTACATTAAACCAATGACCATGACATATTGGGGAGTGTCCAGAGAAAAGCAATGGGGAAGGGCCTTGAGTCAGTGTCCCATGGGACTGGTTGGAGGGACTGGGGATATTTAGTTTAGAAAAGAGAAGATTCAAGATGACCAAGACAGTTGCATGTAAGTATCTGAAAGGTTGTAAACATGGAAAAGGAATAATTTAATCCTGTCTGGTCCCAGAGAAATGATGATAGGTGGTGGCAGGAACTTCCATTCTTTGAGGAAGAAAAGGCCATCCATTTTATAGGATGCACTATAATAAACAGCAACTGAGTGCTGAATATATTGATATTGAATATCCTCCAACTCTGATTCTGTGATTATTACCCTCTTCCTATTCAAAAAAAATTTAACAGCTCCATATCACCTCTAGAATAAAAGAGAAACCTTTGGTCTGGCATTTAAGATCCTCTTAACAGTCTTGCTTCTATCCATCTTTCCAAGTTTTTATATTTCTATTATTTCCCCTCAAGCACTCTTCACTCTGCTAGCTATTTTTTGGACATCAACCCTTCTGCATCTTTGCATCAATAAGGGGTCCTCCACCAGGTGTGGATGCCCTCCCTCCTCACTTCTGCCTCACATAATCTCTAGGCGATTCCTTCAAAGTCCAGTTCCTTCATAGCCTTTGGACGTGTTTTGTATTTACTTATTTTATAACATTTTATAAACCTCAGGAGGGTGTAAAGTCTTTGAGGAAAGACATTTTTATCTTTGAATCTTGACTACCTTGAATAGCAAGAGCTGTGTTTGTAGGGTTGAACTGATTTTTATGTATTCATGACTAAGACTCAAGGAAATGAGGCAAAAACTACTTTTATTTCCAGGTGAATAACAATCTCAAAAAGGTTAGGCACTGGAAAAATGAGCTATCATTTTGTTCCAGCCAGCTTCTACAGAAATATAATTAGCCAGATCACATAAAGGAAAATCTCATTCAGAATTTGTGATGATCTTACCACATTCTATATAATTTTTATTGTGTAAAGAGCTCAAAATAACTTCTTTGTATGAGTTTGCTTCCAAGAGTAATCTAGGCTAAAATGGTAGTTTTTTGAGCTCTTACCAGTTTGGAAAATTAAGGATTCCTTCAACTTTAAGATTCGGCAATTAGCTCTTTGACATGAAAGGCAGCTAGGTGGGTGATCCATTACTGGACTATTTCTGAGGGCATCTGGGTGGTTCACAGAATCTTTCCATGCCCCAGCTCCAGCTGCTGTAGCCATCCTTTCACAATGCAGCCTCATTTTACCTCCTAGGAGCTCTTCACATGCAGCAGCCAGCTTGTACAGGCCCTCATTCTTTCAGTCCCACAGACCCCTCTGCATCCAGAATCACTACGTTCTAGACCTGCCACAGCAGATTTCTCAGGAGCACACAATTCCTTCTCACGGTATTTAAGGCAAGAGTCCAGGCCAGAGCGTTTTCCTACCTTTGGGAAGTGTGGGTAACCTACTGCTGGAGCCCCTTTTCAGACCAAGGTTTTGAAGGCATAAAAAAACCACGTGGGATTATCAATCATACTGAAATATGGGTGTCAAACTGTAAAAAAAAGCACGTGGGCGTAGGTTAAGAACTGTGCTCTATTCAGATTATTTATGGGGCCATCTGTTCGGGGTCAGTCGGCTAGCACAACCACAACAGCAGGATCTGGTGGGTCAGAGGCTGGCTATATGTGTACACAGAAATACGCCGTTTCCATATCACCTGTGCATGTATACACACGTGTATACCTATGTGCTGCATCCATTCGTTATTTATTTGGCGCCTACTATGTGCCAGCACGTCCTCACATTTTATCCCCATTTTATACCGAGGACACGAGAGGGTAAGTGTTTGCCCAGATTCCCAGAGCTATCTGCAGATGGGCCACGGTCTGGTTCACCGTGGCTCTGGCTAGTGTTCTGCTGCCAGAAGCAGACTCTAGCTGCAGCTGATCTCAGACCCTCGGAATGAGAGCAGACCGAGGACATCTGGGGGAAGTCATTGCTGGGGACCAGAATCTTCTGCCCAGCATCCCCCAACCTCCCCATAAAGGGGTACCTCATTTGGAAATCACTGGCTGTAAGAAATGTTTTCTTACATCCAGCGGCCATCGGAACCCTCTCTGCGCCTCTCCCTGAGATCAGTGGCCAAGGCACGGCCTCCCCGGGAGGTCTTTTGGGGCCAGAGACTCCCTCCAGGCCCGGGGCTCCATCTGTCTTCTGCCCATGACTCCCTCCTGGAAAGATGGCCAGCCGTTCCAGGCCCAAGTGGGCTACCTTTGCTGCCGTCTCCTGTCCAGCCTGTCGTCCGGTGACTTCTGTCCGTATTTCAGCGTATATCAGCAAGCACTGCCTCACTCTTACATAACATCTGGAGGTTCAGGTTCTATGTGCCTTATTATTCCCCCTTTCTAGAGGATGAAATGGAGGCCCACGGATCATCTGACCTACCCCAGCTCCTTGCCTAGCGCTTCCACCAGACCACAAGAGGGACGAGGAGATTCCAGCAGATGACCAGTCACAAGCTCGAAAGAGCCCACAGGCCATGGAAAAAGAGCACTTCCTCCCTAATTCCATGACTCAGGACCGGTCTTTTCTAACACAAAGGTGGAGCAATCTTTGAAAAGTGCCCGAGCCGGCGTCACATACAACCCTGCTTCAGTGGACGCCTGCTGGAGAAATGACGGCTGCTCTGAGAGAGTCTCCTAACATCTAAGTGGGCCCTCAAGTGCTGGCCGTGCACAGGTACAGCTTCTACGTGGAAGCTGTGAATACAGAAGCATCTACCTTAAAATAATAAGTTTCCTCAGGCTTCACTGAGCATTTATATAGCATCTACTGTATGCCAGGCATTATGCTAAGAGTTGTTCAAATATGACCTCATTTCCCAACAACCCATGGAAGAGGGTACTGTTATTATTCCCATATTATATATCAGAAAACTAAGGTAAACAGAGGTAGTGTGACTTGCTCAGGGTCACCCAGCTATTAAGTATCTGAGGCTGGATTTGAACTCAGGTCTTCCTGCCTCCAGGCCCCAGGCTCTGTCCACTGTACCACTTCAACCAATATTCTGTAATAGATCTAATTAGGATTTTATGACAGATGATCTTTAATATATCCATATATTACCTACCTTCTGCTCTTGTACCTCAAATACAGTTTCGTGTACACTACATGCAAAAAGTGAGGTAGGCAGATCACTTAAATCCATCATCTCTTCCAAATCATCCTCATTTTCACCAAAAATCATCTCCTCCTCTTCTTCTTGGTCACTGCTGTAGAGATCTGACTGGCTGTCACTCCAAGACTTCATAACGTCCCTTAGCATTGTTCCCTAAGAGCAGATCTCTTTTTCTAAGTTCCACAATGTCAACAAGGCACCTGTTATAAAAGAAACCAGAAATCAGACCAAAGCGCATGAGGCAGCACATTCCCTCACAATGGATGTAGTGAAGCACTTTTATTGACCAAAAATGAATGGTCCCCCTGTTTATTTCATAAATCAACTCATCTCAACATTCTACAACTGAATATTATCAATACTGTTTTTTTTTTAATTTTCAATACAGTTGCCTTATGCAATACATTTCACCAGCTCTAAGTGAAAACAGGAAAAAGTCAAAAGAATTTTCTAGCATGTGTGAAAAGTCAAATACACATTTTTGATTGCAAGCTAGCTTCAAAATAATAAGAGGAAAACATGAAGCACAATTGTGTCTGCATGTTTGTTTTTCATTTAACTTCTCCACAACACTGAAAATGGCAAATTGGTAGGTGCCCACATGGACTAATTTGCCATCTGCAGCTGGAAATCTGCTCTCTAGTAGTGCAATTGCCTTTTCTTAATTAGTTAGTTCCTTTCAAAGATATTAAGTAAGCAAAAGTTCTCTAAATTTAGTCACTATCAGTTCTGAAAATACTTCCTGTAAGTACTGAGATAAATCAGAAAACATAAAACCTTTAAGAAGAATCATTACAGAATTCTAGTAACTAGAAAAATGAAAGAGACTTGGATCAGCTCTTTCACCCACCAGATCTAGAGCAGAATTCCATAAAATAGGATTCTCTGAATAGCTTAACTTTCAGAAATATTAAAGGTCGTTACATCTTAAAGTAGGGTGCTTTTTAAGCATAAAAAGCAAGTTTTTAAAAATCAGAAATGCTATATAATACATAACAATTTTTTCATTTTAATATAATTTTATTTTTCCAATTATATGTAAAAATATTTTTCAACATTCATTTTTGTAAGATTTTGAGTTTCAAATTTTTTCTTCCTTACCTCTCCCTTTCCTCAAACAGAAAGCAATCTGATATAGGTTATATATATATATATATACATACATATATATATGTGTGTGTGTGTGTGTATATATATATATGTGTGTGTGTATATATATATGTATATATACACAATCATTTTAAACATATTTCCATATTAGTTATTTTGTGAAAGAAAAATCAGAACAAAGGGGAAAAACAATGAGAAAAGAAAAGCAAATACCCCCACCACAAAGGTGAAAATACTATATTGTGATCTACCCTCAGTCCCCAGTCTCTCTCTGGGTGCAGATGGCTCTCTTCATCACATGATCATTGAAACAGGCCTGAATTGTCTCATTGTTGAAGAGAGCCATGTCCATCAGAATTGATCATCGTATAGTCTTGTTGCCGTGTACAATGATCTCCTGGTTCTGTTCACTTCACTCAGCATCAGTTCATGTAAGTCTCTCCAGGCCTCACTGAAATCATTCTGCTGGTTTTTTCTTACAGAACAATAATATTCTATGACATTCATATACCATAATTTATTCAGCCACTCTCCAATTAATGGGCATCCATTTAGTTTCCAGTTTCTTGCCACTACAAAAAGGGCTGCCACAAACATTCTTGCACATGTGGGTCCCTTTCCTTCCTTTAAGATTTCTTTGGGATATAGGCCCAGTAGAAACACTGCTGGGTCAAAGGGTAGGAACAGTTTGGTGGCCCTTTGGGCATAGTTCCAAATTGCTCTTCAGCTGTATCATTTCACAACTTCACCACAATGCATGTGTTCCACTTTTCCCACATCCCCTCCAACATCTCTCATTATCTTTTCCAATTATCTTAGTCAATCTGATAGGTATAAGGTGGTACCTCAAAGTTGTTTTAATTTGCATTTCTCTAATCAATAGTGATTTGGATCATTTTTTCATGTGACTATAGATGACTTTAATTTCTTCATCAGAAAACTGTATCCTCTGGCTATTTATCAATTGGAGAATGACTTGTTTGCTTATAAATTTGACACAGTTCTCTACATATTTTAGAAATGAAGCCTTTATCGACTATAAAAATTATTTCCCAGCTTTCTGCTCCCTTTCTAACCCTGGCTACATTAATGTTTATATAAACCCTTTTTAATTTAATTAATCAAAATGATCCCTTTTACATTTCATAATGTCCTAAGTCCTTCTTTGATCTGTACTATTTTTCAGAGAGGTGGAGTGAAGGGATGTTAACCAGCTGGAACTGAAAGTCAAAGAAGCAAACTGTTTTTCAATGATATGATTTCCCTTTTTAAAGTTCCATCCACTATATAACTGTGATGGAACACAATTGCATTTATTTATTTAATTTTTTTATCAGTATAATGATGAACCAGGACTAATGATAAAACCCACCTCCAGCTATAGAGGTTAAGGACTCAGAATGCAGAATGAAAGAAAAAAAATTTGGGAGGGTGGAGGTATGGCCAATGTGCAAATTTGTTTCAATGGACCATACTTAAGTGTAAGGAGTTTTTTTCTTTTGTTCTCAGTTGGAGGAGGAGAAAGGTGAGGTTAGAGGGAAGAGAAGGAAAATCTGGGGTGATTAAAACAAGTAAAAACCTTAAAAAATAAAATTAGAAAACTAAAGTTCCATCTTCTTACTCCTCAAAAGAAAAAAAAAATCAGAACACAGGAAATAGTGCTTCCTGTACCTGAGCTTTTTCAATTTTCATGATGTGATACCTTCATTTCCTGTTTTCTACCTTTCTATCTTTAAGACTATAGTTAAAACACTTGTCCTCCGTGTTGCTATATTCCTATTAGTTCTATATTCCACTAGAGTTTTTTTTTTTTTTTTTTAAACCCAGGCTTAAAGTACTGTTTTACTGCTATGGTACATCAGGAGAGTTTAATGTGATTGCTGCTCACTTAATACATATACACAGAACACAGAGTCTTTACCTCGAATGAACTGTTTGTTTTATGGTTGAACTCATATACTCCTAAATAAGATGTGTAGCAAAAGGACAGGACAAAAACGAAACCTAAATCTGTCTTCATTTTTACAAATGCTAGTCCAAAAAACAAATAAAATTCAAAGCAAAATTTAAATAAGTTATTCAGAGCTGAAGCTAACTAATGCTCTACTCAATGTCTCAATAAAGCATGAAGACAACCTGCAATTCTTGAAGGGTATGCAAGTTCTGGTCAAGGGGTTCTAATTAGGGCAGGGCAGCAAATTTAAAGGATGTAGACATATTCCTTTCCTAGGGTAGAAGCAATGAAGCTTAGCATCTAGCTAGTAAGATGACTTCGTGGCTGGTGAGTTCTTACTCTATTTCCAAAGACTACCATCAAACACATACTCAACAGGAAACCAGGATCTCCATCTCAACCACAGCCTACAGTGGGTACCTGCCCCCTTCCCTTAATTAAGGAAGAGAATGCATCATTCTTTTTGCTCCCAGAATGGTTTGGGCTCCTTGCTCTAGCAAAAAAAAAAAAAATTCTCAGTAATGGCCAGTCTGGCTGACAAGTCTTAACAACTTAAGGTTTAGGGATGGACTCAGGGATGGATCATGTGTCTGCCTACCAAGGCTCGGCATTGCTAAATTTGTAGTAGGGGATTATTTTTTCTCCAGCCACAGAAGCTCACAAAAATAATCACAAAGATAATTCAGAAGGAATCTACACTGATGAAAACACAAATCCCCAAAGATATGAAAATAGTCAACTAAAAAAAAATCCTATGAATTTTGCTACCCCACAATATAGTCAATTGTCATTGTGAGCCTCTGTGACTGAGAAAAAAAATATTCCCCTTCTGGCTAACTTTTTGGTAATGAAGCTCTACAAATTTAGCTATAGTCCTTGGTAGACAGTTAGGATTTTGCATTACTATGTAATGAACATCTTACCCATATTGAAATTAGAAATTGGCTCTCTCTTATAAAGGCAATATAGATATTTCTTGGCATAAATTCTTTCACTGTATAGGCATGTGAGATTTTTTTTTTTTTGATAGAGATCACTGTCAAATAGTTTCCCAAATTCCCACCAACATTCTAACTTCAGTCAAATTTGACTGAACAAAAACAGGAGCCAGGCTAAAAACATCAACTGGATGAAACAGTCTTATTGGAATAGAAACAGGGTTGGTCAGCATGCATTAACAATCCACGAGGATCAGTGCTAAACTGTGACTACTGGAACTGTTAACTTTTCCTCACCTGGAGCTGCTTCCAGTATTTTGTGCCCTCAAAGCACAGACTCTAGCTTTAACAACAGAATGGTTCTAGCTTCAATAAGCAAACATCTGCATGGATCAGAGTTTAAATGCCTCTTCAGTGCTAACGCTAACTAGCAAACTATAGTCTAGCAAATGGTTCTTTGAAGGCACATGAAATGAGTGAAAAACTCCAAGAAGAATGACCTTTATTGCTACAATATTCTTTCTGCCAGAGAATGCTGTCAAGTTGCTTTATAAAGCCCATCATCAATTTATCATACTATCTCTGTCAAATTCTCATCAGACAGATTCCTCCTTAATTAAAGTATTTATAAGGGGCAGTACCTTTTTTTTTTTAATTATGTAGATTTGGAACTGGTTAAATGACCATAATCCTTGAAAAGGAAGGGGTTTCTCCTCACAACACTTGCAGAGTCTGTGCCCTCTCTGGGATCATATCATCCCTCTTAAGTGCATTATGAAGGCTACCCCACAAACTAGGATTCTATTTCTAGCTCTACAAAGCACTTGCTAAGTGATGTTGGGGAAGCTATTGGACTTTTCCATGTTGTAATCTTTTCATCTGTAAAATAAGAAAAGATACTCACAGATGCTGCTGAGTTTGAACAGATTTGAAGGCCTGCCACATTCCTCAAAAATACCAAGTCTTGTCAATTTGTGAGTCTTCAGAGGTTGCTTATTATACAAGCCTTTTGCTCGAACCTCCTACTCTCTTCTCATTTCATCATTTACTGGCAGGAGTTGACTATTTCTAAGAAGTGCTGGGAAAAGGTTTGCTGAGCACGGAAACTCTCACTAGGCAAAAATGAAGATTTCTGCTTTTCTTTGGATTTCATTGGATTCCATGCTATCCCTATATCCCAGGAACCTTCAGGGAGGATGAGGGTGGGAATTTATTTGGCTGGATGGGGGAATCAAATAGAAATAGAATTAACTGTCAAACAAAATGAGGAAAAATATCAAGCTGTTAAAAATATTTAAGTTATATGACCCAAAAGATGCGATCCTGATTTATGTCTATTTCATTTCCCCCACTTCCAATTACTGAAGAATCAATCTCAACTTTTGCAAATTACATAAGTGTTCTCAAACCCTGAGCTTTCCACCAGGGAGTTGGGGGGAGTGTTTAAGGAGCTCTGTCTATTGCAATTCAGTATCTTATTATTACTATTTTTCTTGACAATTGTGCCTAGGAGTTTTTCTTACATTACACTACTCCTCAAACCAATCTACAAACTTAATGTCTATTTACAAAGCTCAGAGAGAGCTGGCCTCAACCTTAGGAAGTCCTGGGTTCAAATCTACCTCTGACACATATGCTAGATGTCTGGTTCTGGACAAATCCAATTTGTTAGCATTCAGGGCAACTCTTTTAACTGATAGATGACAGAGAAGATGTAGACTCAGAGGGGTAGAAGGACAGCTCTCTTCTGGAAGTTCCCTATTCCAATGAAATCAGATCTTAGACACCATTCAATGTCAAATCATAAAGGTCATTTTAAACTGGGAGGGAAATATGATTTTCCTAAAAAGCACTGAGAATCTCTTTCGAAAGAACATGACAAGGTTTTTGTCAGTAGCAAGGTGATAAAATATAAAGCTAACTTACATGGCTAAGGAATGAATGGGCTCCTTGAGTTTACAGGTCTCACACCAAAAAACATCCTAAAACTATCTCTAGACCACTTCAAAGATTTCATCAAATTAAAATCAAACCAAACTGAAAAGATGTGATGCACAAATGTGTGACTACAGCTGCTTTTTAATCTCACATTAATGAATCAAACTGTTACATAAAGGATCATGGACATTCATAAGAGTCAATTGCTTTTAGGCAAAACAAGAATGGAATATTCTTTGAAATTAGTTGTTAAATAACAGGTGAATGCACTATATTAGTTTGTGTTAGGTAATTTGCAATATAGAATAAATCAGTTTTTTGACCCCCCCCCCCGAAAAAACAATTTCTGTGGGCTTCTGTTTTGGACAGATGATCTTGAAACTTCATTCTGAAGGTAACATCCTAGATCTTGAGAGCTCTTGCCAAGCTCCATTTCTGATATTCTATATTCCAAGGTCTCTCTAACTCCACATTCTGAGCTTTCTTTCAGAGTTTTCTCAGTCTATGCCTTTAAATAACTGGTTGGAGACTGACATTAGAGGGAACCTTTTAACTAAGGGAAAAACACGGATTTAAAAAAAAATTTACATATATTGTTTCAATCTTTGTCACAACAATATAAGAAAGGCAGAGTGCAGACACGGATGTATTGGGAAGAGAGGAGGACTTAAAAGCAGTCAGATCTTTCTTTGAACCTGGCTGCAATATTTACTACAGCCTCTACGACTTTAGACAAGGCACTTATCAATTTCCCACACACACACACACTAGCAGGGGCACCGGCTGATTTCTCTGTTCTGAGGTCCTTTCCAAATCTTTCACGGTACAGATACACACGGCTATGCCGGGCTATACCACCTGTACAGCAGGTTCCTAAGTGTTCTCAGTCCCCATTTTACAGAGGGGAGGTGATGCTGAGCCTGTTCAGGAGGCAGAGTTTCTGGGTGCCAGGTTTCCTGCCCAGCGCTCTTCGCCAGGCTGTTTCCTCCAATGGCCTCCCCGTGCCATCCACACTTAAGGAGACCGACCACCACTGCCCTCCCTGCCCAGGCAGGAAGTCCAGAATCAGGTAGCACAAGTTTGGGGAAGTTACAGAATCGGCCAGGCGATGGACATCTGGGAGAAAAGGTATCCCAACGGGGAGGCTCTTGTTCTAGGGGGGGGGATTCGGAGCAGAACTAAACCCAACAATGACACGGAGCCAGGCGATGGGCACCGACTACCTGACCGGAGGGAGGCAGGATGATTCGGAGATGAGAGCATCTCCAAGGCTGAAGACGACCCCAGGCTGGGGGATGTGAGGGGGAGATGACCCGTTTTTCCTCCACCCCCCGGAGTGCGACCTTAGGTTCAGCCCGGGAGGTGGATCTGGAGGAGAGGACCACTCCCATTACTTGACAGAGGTGGAAACTGAGGCAGGTGGGGGCAATCACTTGCCCATCATGAGAAGGGCGCGCCTGTCGCGGTGTCACGCGTGTCGCCACTCCACGAGCCGCGGGGTTTCGGGATGGGGGTGGGGGATGCAGCACGCAGGGCCCGGGGCTCCGTGCAGGGGAGGGCGGGGCCGGGATACCGCAGCTGTCAAACTCACCGAAAACTCCCGAGGACGCGGGCGGGCGGGCTGTAAGAGGGGACGCGGGCCCGGAGCCGGAGCGACCGAGGCGGCGGCGGCGGCAGCGGCAGCGGCGTTGGCTCCAGTGCACCGAGCCCCAG
>JAJPUD010004835.1:0-12769 GCA_023553655.1 Myrmecobius fasciatus | reverse complement strand
AAGGAAGGAAGGAAGGAAGGAAGGAAGGAAGGAAGGAAGGAAGGAAGGAAGGAAGAATGACCTGCATCAGCAATGGGGGAGGGTCCATTCTGATGAGATCATTGCCCTTTCAGGGAGCCAGAGTAAGTCACAGACACACACACACACACACACATGTACACACTTACACACACAGAGTAATACCTCACCTCCTCACCTATCTGGATCTTAGCTGAGGAACAAGGAAGGAGACACATGAGGCCTCTAAGCAGCCAAGAGAGACGCCCCAAGTCCAGGCACCAGAGCTCAGGCACTTTCACCGAGGCTGGACTTCAGAGCACCCTGAGAGCGCCCCACCCCCGCCGCTAGCTTCAGACCCACCAAAGGTTAGAAATGGCCAATGGGGAAGGAGGAGGAGGGCGGGAAAGCGCAGCGGACGTCCTCGGGGAGAGGAAAAACATCACAGCAAGAGCGGAGACAAGAACTCACAAGACACAGCCCTTTGGGGCGCCTAGCCTACGGGCACCCCGAGGGCAGCGCCACAGACCGGGACAGTATCACAATAACCAAGTCAAACCCAGCGTTAAGTATCCTCTACTTAAGAAGACAGGGAAATGCGTAAGAGACAGGATTATTTTAAAATAATGACTGGCATTTATATAGCCCTTTGAAGCTCCCCAATACATCTGTGCCATTCTTTGGATCTTGTGCCACCCAAGGAGGTTGTGAGCAACTTGAGGGCCTTTTACCTTTAGCACAGGGCTGGCACACAGCAGGTGCTTAATAAATGCTGACTGATTCAAATGGATTATCGGAGGCACTATTTATCCTTTTTACAGATGAGGAAATGGAGGCTCAGAGAGGTCACTCAGGCAGTAAATTTCAGGGGGCAGCAGGACTGAGGAATGAGTGCGAGACTTGAGAACAGGCAGGAAGCCCTGGGTTCAAAAGCTGTTTCTGATGCTTACAACTAGCTGCATTATGCTGGCTAAGTCACTTGCCTTGGTTTCCTCATTTGTAAGATGAAGGAATTGGACTGGAAAAGGGCTATGGTCCCTTTCTAGCTTTAGATCAATGATCCTAGGTAGGACGGAAAACTGGGCCTTCCTGATCCAATTCTGATGCTTATCCATTATGCTGAGCACTCTCTCTCCCCTTTCCCTCCCTTTCTTTCTCTAAGTCTTTGTCTTTCTCTGTATTTCTGTCTTTGTCTCTCTCTGACTCTTTTTCTTTATCTGTCTGTCTGTTTTTCTCTTCTCTGTCTCTCTCCTCCTCTGATTCCCTTTCTCCTTTTCCTCTTCCCTTCTCCCTCTTTCCTCTCTCCTCCTTTCTTCCCCACATCTCTTCTCCTCCCTCCTGTTTTTCTGTCTCTGTCTCTATCTTTATCTGTCTCTCTCTTTCTGTCTCTTCCTCTCTCATTCCCTCTTTCTCCTTTTTTTCTTCTCTTCTCCGTCTCTTTCCCCCTCCTTCCCCATCTTTCCCCCTCCCTCTCCCATTTCCATCTCTCCTCTCCCTCTCCCTCTCCCTCTCCCTCTCCCTCTCCTTCTCCCTCTCCCTCTCCTCTCTCTCTCTCTCTCTTTGTTGTGTGAGCCGCTCTTTGCCTCAGTTTGTTCAACTGTAAAATGGGAGTGTAATAGTCCCACCTCCCCAGGTTGCTGTGAGGATCATGTCTATCACATGGGCACAGAAGGGGCTACATAAATGCTCATTCCCTTTCCTTCCCTTTCCCCTCGGAGGGAAAAAGAATCATGGAGAAAAACAGAGATGACATGGCAGCTCAGCTAACCTTTTGTGGGCAAAGCTCTCAAGCTCCCCCTCCCCTCCTCCCAGCCCCCGTCTCCCCCGCCTCCTCCCCCGCCCCCATTCCACACAGACAGTCAGAGGGGGAAGAAGGTTACCTGGCATGGCATCCATGGAGATGTAGGGTTCAAATGGCACAGCCTTCTTTCTGTTCCTCGTGATCAGGAAGACGCCCAAGAAAGCAACAAGGCAGCTGAGGAGAGTCAGTAGGAAGCATGAGAAATAAGACAGACCAAGAGGATGTGAGACAGGGTGCCGGCCTGAGGGCCTGGTCAGCAGGGAGCTGGTCCAGGGGCTCTGGGTGAGTGCCTTGTGACTAAGGATGGCACCTGAATGTAAAGGGATCCTAATTGTGCCCTAAGAAATCTACAGATAGGAGGAACTCAGACACACAGAGGAAGACTTTTATGAATTTAGACAGAGTGAAATAAGGGAACTTTGGAAAGTGGGCTTTGGAGGAAGAGGGGGCCATGTCAAATCCTTGTATATATGCTCACATGCAGAGTGTGTGTGTGTACATATATATGCACATATATGTGTTTATATTCATAAATCAATGTGTATATAAGCATATGTGTGTATATGTACACACACACACACACACACACACACACACACACACACACACTTGTTTCTCCCCACCCTTTGTCTTTCTTTCTCCCTCTCTCCCTTCCCTCTCTTCTTCTTCTCCTCCCTCTTTTCCTCCTCTATTCTCCCTCTCCTTTCTCTCTCTCCTCCCTCTTCTTTTCCTCTTTCCTCCTTCTCTCCCCTTCCATCTTCTCCTCCCTCTCCTCTCCCCATTTTTCTCTTTTCCCCTTTCCTCTCTCTTCCTCCCTCTCTATCCCTCTATCCCCCTCCTCCTTCTTCCTTTTTCTTTCCTCCTCCCTCTCTCCCCTTCCTTCTCCTCCCTCTCTTCTCCCCCTATTTCTTTTTCTCTTTTCCCCTTTCCTCTCTTTTCCTCCCTTATCCATCTCTCTATCCCCCTCTCCTTCCTCCTCCTTTCCTCTCTCTTTCTTTCTCCCCTCCCCAGGACTACTCTGTCTGTCTGTGCCCCCTTTCCCAACCCCTGTCCCCCCCAGTCTCTTTCCTGAGCTCCCGTCCTCAATCACCCTTGTCTCCCGTCTCCTGAATCACCACAGCCTTTCAGACTATGTCCCATGGGAACCTCAAGCTCACTGTGTCTAAAACAGAGTGTACAATCTCTCCTCAGAGCCCCCCTCTTCTCATTATTGTCAAAGAGGCCAGCAGCCTCCCAGGGGCCAGCCTCGCGACCTCGGCCCCTCACCGGCACTCGCTCCGTAGCCCATCTGTCCAGGACAGCTCATTTCGACATCTCCCATCAAGTCCCCCTTTCTCCACTCCCACAGCGAGTCCCCGCTTGTGCCTGAGCTATCACAAGAGCCTTCCGACCGATCCCCCTGCCTCAAGACCCTCCCCGCCATGACCCATCCTCCACTCAGCTGCTGATGTGACTTTCCCTGCAGGTAGGTCCGACTGTGTCCCCTCCTGCTCAATAACCTCCAGTGGCTCCCTAGTACCTCCAAGATGTTTGGCATTTAAAGCCCTTCACAGGCAGCCTCATGCCTTACCCCTCTATGCGTCCTTTCATTACAATGCTCTGGCCTGCTAAATTGCTAAATGCTTTACAATTATTATTTTATTGGATCCTCACTCTGGGAGACAGATATTATTATACCCATTTTACAGATGAGGAACGTGACAAAGACAGAGGGTAAGTGACTTGCCCAAGTGGTATCTGAGTCTGCATTGGAACTCCAATCTGCTTCCCTGGCTGCCTCCTGAGATCTCCACTTTCTCATCCAGAAAATGAGAGCGTTTGGACTGAATGACTTCCAAAGACCAATCCAAGTCATAATCTGGGATTTTTAAGCAGAGGGACCCATTTTGGTCTCAGAGAACATAGGATGGAAGCCTAACCCTAACCTGTTAGAGCTGAGGCAGATGGGGAAGACTAGGATGGATTACTAGCTATGTCAAAGGCTGTCATGTTGGAAGCTGGTTTTCTTAACTGTTGCTTTTCCTTGTTATAAGGGAGTGTGAAATAATGGAGCTATGAAAAATAAAAAGCACAAATAACACTTTCTAAAAAAAAAAATTAAATTGTGTGTTTGTGCAAGGCAATGAGGACGGGATTAACTCACCCAAGTGCAAACATACATATGTGCAGAGCGTCCTCACCGATGAAATCCAAGTAAAATGTTGCTCCTGACAGGAAAAAAAAATTATGTTTAAATACTTTTAAAAATATATAAATAAAAAATTTAGAATTAAAAATAAAAATAAACTTGAAAATATTCCAAATACACCACAAAATTCACTGCAGGACTTTGTTGAAACTGGGTTGATATATCCAGTGATTGGGGTTAAGGTCGAACAAACTGCAGTACTTAAGAGATGGTGAATGTGATGAATACAGAGAAGCCTGGATAGAGTGACCTGAACTGATGCAGAGTGAAGTAAGCAGAACCAGGGAAACATGGTACACACAATGACTACTGTGATATACGACAGGAGTGATGTGAAATTTTCAAGAACAAACATAGCCAAAGAGAGCTGAGGAAAACATCCCTTCTTCCTCCTTCCTGTTCAGCTCCTTTACGGAGGGGTGGAGTCCACAGAGGGACAACTTGCATAGTTTTCTGAAGTGTTGACTGGTTTTGCTGGATTTTTTGCTTTTATCTTCTTTAGCTTAAAAAAAATTCTTTGTTGTAAAGAAGTCTTGGTTTTGAGGGCAGAGGGAAAGGATTACATGGGAAGTCTAAGCCATGTAAAAATAAAAAATAGCAAAATATTTAAAAAAAAAAAAAACTAAACTTCAACAAAAACTGTCAAATACAAAATAAAAGGCAAGATTTTATGTTTTAGTCCCATCTCCTACTCTTTAATAAGGCAGAACCAAAGGCATGAAACAAGTAAGAATAAAACAAAGGAAATGTTTGTGTGTAACAGACATCCATCTAGTAGAGAATCATGCATCTAGAATTGGGAGGGACCTAAAAGACCAAAAAAGTCCAAACCGCTGACTTTACAGATGAGAAAACAAGGCCAGAAAGTGATTCAACAGCTTGTATTAGAACCAAACAACTTATGATTGGCTTTGTGTACATCATCTCCTTGGAGTCTCTCAACAACTTTGTGAAAAGAGTTATTCTCATTTTTACAGTGATGGAGTCACTTGTCCATAACTATAATTTTGGTATATGTCAGGGGGCTGAGTTTGAACTTAGGCCCAGTACTTTTATCATTAAACTACACTGCTTTATCTTGATTTTGAATTGTTTGGCTTTGTATAAACTTAAACATTAAGTTATTTAAAGTTTCGAACTCAGTTTTCATTATTTTGAATGTATACAATATAATTTGTACTATTGATGGATACATGCTCAATGTTCCATCACCATTTGCCCTTTTTCTGTTTGTATTTTTTTTACTTAATAATATTTTATTTTTCCAATTACATGTAAAGAGTTTTCAACATTCATTTTTCTAAGATTTTGAGTTCTGTATTTTTTCTTTTTCCCTCCTTCCCCTTCTCCTTGACAACAAGCAATCTACTAAAAGTTAGATATTGTACTTTTTTAAAAAGAGATTTTATTTTTAAATAGTATTTTATTTCTTCCAAGTTACATGTCAAGAAAATATTTAACATTTATTTTTACAAGATTTTGTATTCCAAATCGCTACTCTTTTTGAATCAGCTGAAAACACACTAGCTGAAATCTGCCTCTGATATAGAATACCTGTGGGACCCCTGAGCATCCTCAGCATTCTCATTTAGAAAACAAAGGTTCTGGGATAGATGGAACCTGAAGATCTTCTTCCCTGTTCCTCAAAGAAACAACATTCTACTCATCTGCTCCATGCCTTTTCACTGGCTGACCCACATTTGGGATTCTTTTTTCTCCTCAGCTCTGGCTTCCTTTGAATTCAAACTAAAATCTCACTGTCTACAAAAAGCCCTTCTTAAGTCCCTTCAATCTACTGCCTTCTGTCTGTTGATTGTATCTAAATTATCCAGTCTCTAGCTTGTTTATATGTAACTGCATGCCGTCTTCCCCATGAGGAACTGTGGACTCTTTGAAGTCTTTTATCTTTTTTTGTTATCCCAGAATCACTGGAAGATAGTAGGTGCTTATTGATTGATTGATTTTATTACTATTGATGAGTAATACTGAGTATTTATCATTCATTCATTTATGTATCATTTATTATTTATCTATTATCATTTATTTAGTCCTGCTGCTATTGATCCAAATATAGGCCAAACCCTTAAAATAAAAATCACTTTGGAAGGAAATAATGCTCACATGCAGCCAAACATACTCATATTTCTGATAATTGGACCAACTGGCAGCAGAACGTAGGGGAAGAAGGAAGTCTGAGGCTCAGATCCCAGTTCTCTCTCTCACTGCTGAGTGACCACAAGCAAAATCACTCTCTGAATACCTCTCACAACAATGCCACTGATTTCCTAGAGAGGTCAAGGGCAGCTAGGGGTGCCATAAGTGCTGGGCCTGGAGTCAGGGAGACTCATCAGGGAGTTCAAATCCTGCCTTAGACCCTCCCTCAGCCAGTCACTTTACCCTGTTTGTCTCAATTTCCCCATCTGTAAAAGGAGAAGGAAAAGGCAAATCACTGCAGTGTCTTTGCCAAGAAAACCCCCAATGGGGGTCACAGAGTCGGACCGACTGAAAAATGACTCCATGGCAAACAATAAAAATTTATATAGGCCATATTAAAAAAAAAAAAATGGTCTGAGGGGAAAAAGGCCTTCCTAGTAATGTCTTCCCATCTTATCCCTAGTCTTAAGATTTACAGTGTAAAATATGATTTTGTGGGGCAGCTAGTTGGTGCAGTGGATAGAGCACCAGCCCTGAAATCAGGAGGACCTGAGTTCAAATCTGGCCTCAGACACTTAACACGTCCTAGCTGAGTGACCCTGGGCAAGTCACTTAACCCCAACTGCCTCATCAAAAAGCAAATATATATATATACACATATATATATATATTTATATATGATTTTGTACTGGAGTTTTAAATGATCTTAAGCCACTATTTAAGGGCTCAGTTTCCATTATTCTTAATGGATACAATGTCACTTGTACTATTTATTTTGCAGAGTGGTCAGGAGCAAAGTACTTTGCAATCTATTAATTGCTCCAGAAATATGATATTCTTACAAAACAAATACTGAGGATTATTTGACCAATCTTGCCCAGTAGAACTCTGAAGAATTTGACCTAAAAACATCTCAGGACCCCCTCAAAATCCCCTGAGGGATCAGGCTTCTCTAGATTTCCTCTTGTGTTCTAAGGGGCCTCCCAGCTGTGACATTCTGGGTTCTAAGGACCCTCCCAGCTCTGACCTCCTGGGTTCTAAGGGCCCTCCCAGCTCTGACATTCTGGGTTCTAAGGGCCCTCCCAGCTCTGACATCCTATGTTCTAAGGGCCCTCCCAGCTCTGACATTCTGTGTTCTAAGGGGTCTCCCAGCTCTGACATTCTGGGTTCTAAGGGCCTTCCCAGCTCTGACATCCTATGTTCTAGATTCCAGCTCTGATCTCTTGTGTTCTAGACTCCCTTCTAGCTCTGATATTCTCTGTTCTAAGAGTACTCCCAACTCTAACATCAGAATAGCTAGCTATATGGCTGCTTGCCAAATACATGACATATATTATCTTATTTAATCTTCCAAGAACACTGGAAAAGGGTGTTATCCCCATTTTACATAGAACATGGAGACTCAGAGTGTATGTCCTGAGGTCACACAGCCAGTAAATGACTGAGGCTGGATTTGAACTCAGGCCTTCTTGACTCTAGAAACAGCACTCTATCCATTGCACCAGCTCACAATACCTTTCATTATAAGGACCAAGAACAAGTGAATCAAGCACTGGATTTGGAGCCAGGAAAATCTGTGTTTAATTCCCACCTCCCATACTTACTAGCTCTGTTAATTCTGTGCCGCAATCTCTTCATCTGTAAAATGAACATCTTGGGTTTTCAGGTCCTTCCTAACACTAATATTCTATAATCTTATAATTCCCATGACACAGAATGATTCACAGGAAAAGGCTTGATAAGAAATGCTTCCTTAGTCATCTTTATACTGTCAATTTTTTAAAAAAGGAAAGAAAACCTGGTCATTTCATAATAGTTACCTGCCGTGATTGCGATGGTTGTAGACAGAATGTAGCCCACACTGGCGATCAAGGAGGAATCATAGAGCTGGGTGGCCTGGCTTAAGAAGCTTCAGTAAAAGAAATAAGCACATCCATTAGTTCCTTGCAGGAAAATGAGGAATATTTTGATTCAATTCCCTAACTATGAGTGGGGTATGCAGGAGGCTGGAATATCAAGAAAGCATCTAGTATCAAAAGAACAAAGGTTATTATTACTTTGTATTACTTTGCATCACATTTGAGGAAAGAGATGGTGCTTGAGAAGATCCAGGTGTACCTGGCTCTCTGCTGGCCACCTTTCCAACTCAGTCTGGTGCCCAGCACATAGCAGGGGCTTAGTAAATGTTTATTGATTGGCTGATGGATTGTCACAGCTCAGAATGGAGGATGAAAGACCCATCACTCCTCTCTACAGAAAGATGGAAGTTCAGGACCTTTCCAATCTCAGACCTTTCATTTCAGATAGACAAGATCCTTCTGATTTTCTGCCTCTATCAAAGTTCTTTCTTCTGCCTGAAATTCCAGCCCTTTCTTCTCTGAAGAATGAATTAATATTCTGTAAGATCCATGTCAAATGCCTTCTTTTTTCTCTATTTAGATATGATCTTTCTCTTCCTTCAACTCTTATTAATGTCTTGCCTCTTTCTCATTGCCTTTTTATATCATTCTTGATATATTTAATTATAATTATATATCATGTAATAATATATATCAAGCTTTTAAAAAGAATATTTTACTTTTTTCAACTATGTGTAAAGACAACTTTTAATATTTAAAAAAAAAATTTGAGTTCCAAATTTTTCTCCTTGCCGCCTTCCTTTCTAAAATGGTAGGCAACTTGATATAGTTTATTTATGTGCAATCATATCATTGTTCTTTTGTATACTCACTCCCTGCTAATAGACTGTAAACTCCTTGAGGGCAGGAATTCTGCCATTTTGGGGAACTCTTTGTAACCTGAGCACCCAGCAAAATGCCCCATAATCAGGGGCTGAGTAAGCCTGAGTCAATTAAGGATAATTAGAGAAATAACAGAGTTCTCTCTTAAACAATTGCATGAATACGAAATTAGAGAAGGTATTGTGTTGCCTCATCATACATTTTTTAGATCTTCAGGATTAAGAGAAACCTTTTGGGATCTTTGGCCCATTTGTGGCAAATGAGATGACACCCCAGGAGGGGTCAGATGGGGAATATAAATACTGTCGATATCTTTCATTATGATGCTCTTTATTTCTTACGGTTTTAAAAGTGGGACCAATCAGCATCTGATAGGAGATGGTAAGGGGCAACAGGAAGAGAACTTGGCTTACGCGGCTTGATAAATGGCCGTGGCAACCATGCACACCAGCATCACGTAGAAGATGGGATAGTCGAGCTGGAGGTTCCCTTGGATTGATAAGACCAGCATTCCCGCCACAGCCTTGACAGTCACCACTGTCATAGAACCTGGAAATGATTTATGGAAATTTAAAAAATGGTTTTCTTAAAAATCACACACACACACACACACACACACACACACACACACACAAAAACTGAACGATAAAACAATCACTTAATTACAGTGCAAGCCACACGGAGGTAGCTGCCTGGCTTGGTACACTGAGCACAGGATCTGGAGGCAGGAAGACCTGAGTTCAAAGATTGTCCCAGACACTTCCCTTCCCTTCAGTCACTTCATCTCTGCTTCAAATAATTAATAAATTAATTTATATTAAAGCTTTATTTTCAAAATGTATACATGGATAATTTCCAACATTCACCTTTGCAAAATCTCGTGTTCCAATTTTTTTCCCTCCCTTCCCCCTACCCTAGATGGCAAGTAATCCAATATATGTTAAACTTGTTCTGCTTCAATTTAAGTAAATTAGGATAATAACAGCACCTACCTTCCACTGGTGTGAGGATCCAGTGAAATATCTGTAAAGTGCTTTGCAAACTTTGAAGTACTATAGAAATGCTAGCTGTTATTATTATTATTATTATGTACTCATGGTTTCCTATCTTTCTACAGAAAAGAAATCCTGTGTTCTGAACAACAGCCATCCAATAATTTTTTTTATTATTAAAGCTTTTTATTTTCAAAACACATGCATAATTTTCAACATTCATCCCTGAAAAACCTTGTGTTCCAAAGTATTTCCCTCTCTTCCCCCTATCCCCTCCCCTAGACAGCAAGTAATCCAACATATGCAATTCTTCTATACATATTTCCACAGTTCTCATGCTGCTTAAGAAAAATCAGATCAAAAAAAAAAAAAAAAAAAAAAAAACCAAGTCTGCCCTCAAGGAGTTCACAGGCAAATGCAGAAGGGGGAAGGGGACAATATACAACAGAGGCAGAAAGATAGAGATAGAGAAAAGATATAAAGGGGAGATAATCAGGAGAGGGAAAGCACTATAATTTTTTCATTCTTACTCATTCCTGTTTCTGTTTTCCTCGTGTTCATTATTTCTTATGCCATCGTAACATTCCCTTAGTCTTATACCCCAATTTGTTCCACCATTTTCAAAATCAATGAGTGCTCACTTTATTTCCAGTTTTTTCTACTATATAAAGTATTGTTGTGAGTATTTTGTTTTATGTAGAGCCCCTTTTTTGGGGGGGGGGTGTCTTTGATATCCTTGGAAATTAGCAGTGCCCAAGAGTGAGATCATTATTTTAAATAATTTTCCAGAAATGACTGGATCAAATCACAATTCTATCAACAATATATCATGTGCAGGGGCATGTTTTAGCAGTGTCACAGAGGACTTGAGGGGGCCATTCACTTAGGGTCTCAAGTTGCAGCTAAAATCTCACCTTCTGGAAACCTTTGCCAATTCCTTTTAATTATAGTGCCTTCCCTCTCCTGATTATCTCCATTTTATCCTGTCTATATCTTTTCTCTGTCTCTATCTCTCTGCCTCTGTTGTATATTGTTCCCTTCCCCCTTCTGCATTTGCCTGTGAGTTCCTTGAGGGCAGGCTTGTCATCAAGGCAATGCACTGTTTTTGTTTATTTCTTTCCAGTGCTTAGCACTATATCAGGTACACAGCAGGTGATTAAAAATGTTGATTGACTAGGTACACAGTGGGCAATGAATAAATGTTGACTGAGTGAAAATTTTTAAATAAAAAGACAGAAGCAATTTAGGATGCTTGGCTTTAAAAACTCTTTAATACCCAATCTCACCTATCTTTTCAATCTCATTATATGACTTCCCTTTTTGTACATTATAGAATAGAGGGATTGGTCTTCTTCATGTTCTGCATAAACAGCACTCCCTTTTCCAACTGTGTCTTGACACAATTCAACAGGCTGATTTCAAAAAAGCCTGGAAAGACTTACATAAATTGATACTGAGTGAAGTGAGCTGAACCCAGAGAACATTGTACACAACAACAACAAAATTATGTGGTGATCAACTATGATAGACCTAGCTCTTCTCAGCAATACATGATCCAAGACAACTCCAATAGAATTGGAATATAAAATGCTACCCACATCCAGAGAGAATGTGGAAATTGAATGTAGATTGAAGTATACTATTTTAACCTTTTTTTTTGTGTGTTTTTTTTTCCCTCATGGTTTTTTCCTTTTGTTCTTATTTTTCAATCACACCATGATTAATATGGAAATATGGTTAAAATAACTGTACATGTATAATCTTATTGACTGCTATCTTGGGGAGGGGGGTGGTAAGAGAGGGAGGGAGAAAAAAATTGGAACTCAAAAATTTTACAAACATGAATGCTGAAAACTATCTTTACATATAATTGGAAAAATAAAATACAAAAAAAAAAAAAAAAGGACACGGCTCAAGTACATGAAATTTTGTCTGATTCCTCCAGCTCAATGTTCTCTTTCCTAAACTGTCCTCTCTCCTATTCAACTACCTTCCTTTCATTTTTTATTAAAGACATATGCTGTACATGTTGTCTCCCCAACAGAATGTGAATGTTCTAGAAGCAGTGGTTATTTAAATATTTTTGATTTTGTCTGCAGTTGCTTATACCAAAATACCTAGCACATGGCAGGTGCCTAACATTAAATGCTCGCTGATAAGATTGGAAAGGCAGATAGGGAGACCAGCAAATGGGACCTTACTAAATACCATTTCATTGTACAAATCTGATGTTATGGCATAAAAAAGAATAATGATAACATTTGTTATCTTGATACTACTTATCATGTTTTTTAGGTACTATTTTGATGGTCCAGGTTCCAGCTTAACTCACTTACAGTAAGCAAACTGAATTATAGCCTTTCTGACCTTTCCTCCAAGAAACTGACTGGCTCCTTTACAGAAGCTTCAGCCAGGACACCCATATCTCTGACTTCTTTCATCAGGGAAGGCTCTATTCTGTCCACAATTATGGCAGCCACAGAGCTAACTATTGTTTAGTTACCAACATGGAGATTATAATGTAGATGCAAACAGGTCAGTTAAGTATTCCTTACTAAACTAAGTTGCCTTTTCCTATTCTGCCTAATTAGGAGTATAGAATCAAAGAATGTCAAGAGCTGGCAAATATCTGAGAACCCAGAATGTCAGAGTGCTGGGAAGGACCTTAAAAGAGAGAATATCAAAATTGGGAAGGGGTTGAGAACACAGAACATCAGAACTGAGAGGAGGTTTAGAACCCAGGATGTCAGAGCTGGGAGGGCCCCTAGAACATGGAATGTCAGATCTGGGAGGGCCCTTAGAACCCAGGATGTCAGAGCTGGGAGGGCCCCTAGAACATGGAATGTCAGATCTGGGAGGGCCCTTAGAACCCAGGATGTCAGAGCTGGGAGGGCCC
>JAJPUD010004834.1:124865-181222 GCA_023553655.1 Myrmecobius fasciatus | reverse complement strand
GCAGAAGCTATCTTTGCTGGGGTGTGTATCCTAGCTCTTAGCACAGCATCTGACAGAAGCATTTAATCAACACTTATTGACTGAGTGAGGTGTGATGTTTCTGCCTCTTCTCCCTTTGGTCTGTTTATAATACTTCTGCTTGAAACAAATGCCGTTGGTTCACAGATTTAGTGTTCAGTCACATTTGCTCAGCCCAGTCTGTGATCTCTTTGATTAGACATGGGCTGGGTGGCCCAATGGAGAGAGCCTGGAATCAGGAAGATTGGAGTTCCGAGCTGTGAGGTCCTGGCTAAGTCACTTAACCTCTGTAAAATAGAGTTGTTAACCATATCTACCTCATGGGCTTTTGTGGAGATCAGATGAGATAATATTTGTTTTAAAAAAAAAAAAAGTGCTTAGCACAGTGCCCAGCACAAACATAGTAGCCGCTGAATAGATATTCCCTTCTGTGCCTGAGGCAGCTCTTGTCCAAATCCTCCCATGAATTTGTCACAGGAGAGCCACCCCAATATGCTCCACATTGCTCCTCGTTGCCGAGCCATCAGTCAGGTCCCTCACGTTGTCTCCTTTTCATTTCTCACCACGTGACCAGTCCCTCTTCTCTTCCCATCAGGTAGTTCCTCAATGAGATCTTTTAATAAAGTCGTTGAGAGTCTCTCAGCTGGATTTTGTAGGCTGTTCATACTTATGCACCTCTCTACTGTTCTCTGCTCCCAATTCATTTTTTACTTCTTTGGAGACTATCCTGCCAAACTCCAGCAGTTGGAGCCAACAGTGTTGGCAACTTAGTTTCCATAAGTAGATTGTAGTCTTTAAAGGAACTAGTTTCCCAAAGGTAATCCAAGATGCTTTCCTCCTTTTTAAGTGAATCCATTTTGTCCACCCAGATGCATGTCATTTGTAATAAGCATTATTTATCCACTTATATTTAGTTTTTCCAAGTAGGTGGTTAGGCTATACTCTTTTGAGTGGTCATAGACCTCTTCCAGGTCTTCATTCAACTAGCACAATGTGATCAGCAAACAGAAGCATCTCGAGGATCTCATCACATTCAGAGAAGTCCCCTTCAATTTGTTCTCCGCTCCAAACTGCCTCCACGTTATTGGTGAGCATAGTTGGCCTATACATTCTCTCTTGATCATTGTCATTGAGCTGTCGGGTTATTTTTTCTGTGTCTTTCAAGAATTCTTAATGATTTTGATTTATGAATGAGAACTATTTTGTAATAATGGGCTGTGTCTTATTCCACAATAATGAAGATGTGATCCATTGTTGCATATCATATATACCAAAACGTGCTGTTCCCTATTCCTAAGTTAGAGACTCTCAAATAGTTTGTAGATGACTCCTCAGGATTTTGTTTAGGTGGGTGAGTAGGCATATAAATTGATTTTTTTTCTTAATTGTCCCTTTTTTGATTATTAATAAGGTCCAGGATTTTTCCTATGACTTTTGGTGCGTTTCTCTCTCTATCCCCACTCTCACTCCCATTCTTAGCACAATCAAATCAACTTTTGCTTCTGAAAAGGATGAGTCAATCTACTCTCATTTAACTGTTCACTGTCTTTATAACTTTCCAAATGAATACATCCCTCCCTGGCCATCATTCTCCTATATGCCGGGTCTCCCCATATTAGAATGCAAGCTCTTTGAGGGCAGGAACTGTCCTCAGTTTTGTGTTTTTACCCTCCCTCTCCCCTCCTCCCCAGCCCCCTTAGCACATTATTTGACCCACAATCATTATTTGAGGAAATACTTTTTCATTCATTCTTCCCTTCCTTCAGTTACCTTATATTGATATACAAGGTTGATACCTCTCTATACTCGCCTAATTCTGCTTCTTCAGGCACAGCTCTCCATGTACTTGGTCCAGTTTATCTGCTTTTCCCTCAGGTCTGGACTGTCTTCTCACCTAGCCTTCCTAGCTCATAGAGCCAATCTCTCTTTTAAAGCACATAGCTCAAACACCATCTACAGTGAGTTTTTCCTGATTCCTCCCAACTGCTAGAACTCTCCTCCCAAATCATTTATATTTGTATTTATTCACTTAATTTTTATGCAAGATGTATTTAGTTATGTACTTGCTGCTTTCCCCACTCAATGTAAGTTCTTTATTACTAAAGATTTTTCATAATTTGTACTTTGTACTCCAACACCTAACTCAGTGCTTGGCATATGATGGGTACTTAATAAATGCTGATTGGCTGATTGGCTGAGTATGTTCCTGGCAAGGACATTAGATTATACAAATAATAGAAACTGATTAAAGCAGTGTTTTTGAGGAAGGACTAAGAAGTGAAGAATATATATACACGCTTTCATTTGGATATTGAATTCTATCTTACCCAACAGGGAATAAAGGGTAGGGGATAAGACAAAGGTGATGTGATAAAAAGGGAAAATGGATCTAGTGAGGCAAAATCAGAAGCAAAACAGACTTTTGAGGATGGATAGGATAAAGAGAGAGAAGGATAAACAGAAGAAAATAAGATGAAAGGAAATAAACAGTAATCATGTCTATGAATGAGGATAAAATAGAACTAGATAATAGAATAGATTAGAAACCAGAATCCAGCAGTGTGTTGTTTGCAAAAAATATACCTGTTAACATACAGAGTTAAAATAAGGAGCCTGGGGTAGAATCTCTAATGCTTCAAAAGGTAGAGAATAGCAATTATAATCTCAGACAAAGCAAAAGCAAAAATAGACCTGATTATTTTAATCAGTGTGACTAGCATTGTAATGTTTTGCATGGTTTCACATGTATAATTGGCATATTGCTTACTTTCTGTGGAGAGAGAGAATTTGGTACTTAATTTTTTTAAAGAAATGTTAAAAAAAATGAAAAAATTTTAAGAACTAAGAAGCATTTGATATTTCACTTTTATAGTTCCAGATTACTTGTCTTAAAAACTTAGTGAACATTATTCCACCTTCTGAACCTCAGAGAATATCCTTAGTGAAGATAATTGAGCATCCTTAAATCGAGCTTTTCTAAGTTGATTCTTCTGAATCCAGAACCTGTGACATTTCTGCTGTTATACTGCCTTAGTTCAGTCCAGAATTTGTGTGAAAAGTAATGCCTTAGTATTCCTTTCTTAAGATCCAAATGATAATAAATTGAAACTCTTATTACAGATAACAGAACATCACTGAAGATGTCTAAGGTAAGAGACTATCTTCATATACATCATGGTTTAAGGGGGAAAACAGTGTTCAAATAAATTCCTAATTGCCCCATTATGCAAATGTTTATATAAATGTTTTAAATATTACTTGATAGATTGGCTTAATTTGCACTAGGAGGGGATTTGGGCTGCTTCAATGGATGATTTTTATCTTTGGGTTTCATTTCCATATATTCTGGTAGGACCAATGCAGCCTCTTCAGATCACTACTGATAGTTAAATCATAAAGTAATTTTATTTTCTTCATTATATAAATTCATGACAAATTTAGTGGTTCCTCTTTAATAATTTTTGGTGAATTAGTTTAAATTCGCTTTACAAATTTCCCAAGAGTCATGTGGCCTAAAATAAAATTAGTCCTGATCTGAAAGAAATTAGGATTATTAAAATAGTTTTTAAAATCAGTTATTTTACTGCCTTTACTTACAGTTTAGTGTTAGTAGTTTTGGGCATTTGCATCACAGCTGTTAGCCCCCAGTTCTTGATAGGTGAGCTTTTTTCTATGAGAAACATGTTAATGCATTGAGAAGTTTTCAAAAACTGTGAACCATCAGAGAAGAAAATATTTATGAATTTTTGTTTTAACTTTGCTTTCCATGACTTTACTTCAAGAGAGAAGGGGTTTGAATGGAGAGAACCTTAAGGCAGGCTGTTGCAGTGATCTAGGAGAGGTAATGGAAGGGTAGGGGTGGCACATGGAAGCCCTGTATTAGAGATGTCTTGAAGGTGGAAACAAGATTTAGTCACATTTTGGAGAAGGTAACTGGGAGAGGATTCTCAAGGATGATACTAGTATTTCAAGATGGATGACTGGAAATGTAGTGGCAGCTTAGCATGTCATAAATTAGGAAAAGGACACAGAAATAAAAGAACAAAAGAGGTGAAGCAACCTCATGCATTCAAACTAATTGTAGGAAAAGCTGGTCTGAATATGAAATTTTTTAATTAAGTTACAGCTTTCTAATTTGCTTTACAAAGCTTTGGCCAAGAGGCTGATGGCAAGAGACTGGTGATTTTAATTAGTGTGTTGGTATTCACTAAGAGACTGTAAAATCATTTATTCAAGGACTTTTTGTGTGCCTCATTGTGGTTTAATTTAATTTGGGGGGGTGCTGATGTATCTGTAATGCGTATTCATAAGAAATGAGTTCTGGGTCTTCAACCAACCAAAAAGACAAGCTATTCATCAAGGGGCTGGATTTCTTATACATCTAATTATAAGTTGGCCATATTTTATCCTTTTAGCCCTCTTCCTTCTCAAAACTTTGATCATGGGAAACATTGGGGCTATTTTGTTTTGTCTTTGAGGGGAAGATTCAGTTTAGTTTTTTAATTAATTGTGTTTATATAGCACAGAGGGAGAGTGAGGCCCCCAGCAGCATCTGGGAGAAGATCTTCTGCAGGGAGCAGAGTTCCTTTCATTCAGGAAGCTGATTGCCTAAATATAACTGCACACCTGTCTCCTCTTCCTTCTCATTCCTCCACCACACACTTTCAGGTCCCAATGGCTCTGCCCAACTGCCTAGGAGCAGAGGTTTTACCTGAAATTCCCCTCTAGCTTTCTTAGGGAAAAAAAATGGGGGTTTTGGACATAGAACCCAGGATTTATCAGAAGACCGCCTCGTTCCTAGGATTGAGAGTGTACGATCGAGAGAACTTTGACCCAGAGCTGCAGTGGCCAGTTCAAGAAATGGCCTTCTAAAATTGGTTCTCATCAGTGATTTGAATAAAAGGCACAGGTGGAATGTTTCAGAATTGCACATGTCACATAGCGGGAAGGATGCCATCGTGTTGAATAGTGAAACAGAAGCAGGACAGATTATGTGATAGGGGCAGGTTTTCATTCAATATGAGGAAGCACTTAGAATAGCTAGGGCTTTCCCAAAGTGGAGTGGGCTGCCTGCCAAATAAGAGTTCCCCGAACTGGAGTTTTTCTGTAGCAAAGCCTGGGGGTCATTGGTAATGAACAGAGGGTGGAGTTGGAGTTGAGAAACACTGGGTTTGATTTCTTCCCAGGAAACAGTGAGAGTTGTCATTTAACTAGCAAGTCCTCTAGCCTCCTTAACTTGGGTGTCCTCTGTGAAATGAGAATCCTGCCAGTAGAATGATTGTAGAGGCTGGAGAAGGTTTTAGATTTTGAGCTGAGAGGATCATGGGCAATAATCTAAGCCAGTGTCCTTTTGTTAAAGATGAGGAAAAGGAAGCCCAGCCCTTGAGGATGCCTGGGAGGGATGGGATAGGGAGGCCTCTGACTCGGTCTTGCACCCCTTTGTCCTGTGCACTAAACAAGCAAGCTCTTCTGATGAACCAGAAGACATTTGTTCTCCAAAGCAATATTTGAAATCCTGCCTCTGGGCTTCTCTTCAATAATGATATCACTTTAAAGCTTGTGTCCTCTAAATACATACACAGGCATCTATACTTATATTACTTCATTAGTATATCAAATATGATCATACTCTGCAGTGTACACTATTAGGATAATAATTATAAAGTGTCCCTCATTATCTATACACCTTCCACCACCCCGAGGTTTTCCCTACCTTGTCCCTTATGCTAGTTCTGATAAATAGCTTATTTACCTAAAGGATTTTTAAGAAGATAAACAGTCTTCATTATGTTTGATACTTTTGTACATATTATAGTTTCATCCTGATTAATTAAATGAAAGGTCACTAATAATATTTTGGCTTTTGTTTCAGCAACAGCCTGCTCAGTTTACAAATCCAGAAACTCCTGGCTATGTTGGATTTGCAAATCTTCCAAATCAAGTCCACCGAAAATCTGTGAAAAAGGGTTTTGAGTTCACACTAATGGTAGTTGGTAAGAAATCAATTTGTGGCTTCCTGTATTCTGAAATTTAGTTAAATGAATTTAGAGCTATCAGCCTGTGTCTCTTTCTTCCAGAATTGCAATATCAAAAATGGAAACCAAAAATCTTGAAAGGGAAGAAAATTATTAACATGTTAGCTCCTGGTTTTGTTTTTTTTTCTTTTGAAGAGGGGTCAGAGGGGAGGAAGCTAATCATAGTGTTATGGACATTATAATTTAAGTTAAGCACCTATGGTCAATTGAACTTCAGGAAGAATAAATTATTGTTAGTTTTGTGTGCTAAAGCTAAGCATAATGGAATTGTTATCTCCTCTATTGTTGAGGCGATGTTAATGCAGATCTAGAATCTCATTTTGACTTTCTTTCTCCCATCTCCCCACTCCCATCTCCCATTAATTCTATGTAATTGTCTGATATGGATGGGAGAATTTTTGGAGTAGGTCAATAATGAGTAATCTTAATAAGATAAAATTTTTGCTTCCTAAACTTAAGGGATTTTTATTACACTTGTCCTGAAAAATACAGATTCAGCACCCCTGAGGCAAAACTACACAGTTTTTTTTTTTTTGTTGTTGTTTGTTTTGTTTTCAGTTTCAGTAGATCAAGTTAATAATAGCTATAGGAAACCTGGAGAAAATGAACAAGATCTGCTGTATGGCACTTCAGATGGTCACTGCTCAGTGATCCTGAATTGCACCTGAATCCCTTAGAATAGTAACTAGCACCTGCAAAGCCGAGCAGAGCCCTTTGGGACCCCTCAAAACAGATGTCACATCTTGTTCATAACACCCAAAATAGGGGTCCAGAAGCACCCACTGACAAAACTAAAACCAGTCAGCCTGATGACTGACAGGACCCCACAGAGAGGAGAGAAGACATGTCCTGGTCAGGAAAAAGAGAGGCGAGCCAAACCCAGACCCCATAATCAGGGCCCAGAGGGTCTTCTGAGTCAACAGTCTAAGACAGTTGAACTTGGAACAAAAGATTCAGAAAGACAGGAATGAAGAGATGGTGGGGTATGGGGGAGGAGGGTCTTTTTTTGTTGTTGTTTTTGTCTTGTTCTTGACTGTAAAGGTTATTAGGGAAATTAGGTAACTTTAGCTTCTGAGCCAAATATTGGGAAGTGTAGGAAGTTCCAGCCCAAGTTACTGTGATTCCCAGCCCTTGAGAATGGAAGGAGAGACAGAAACAGCATGGCTGGCCTTGTTGTCATTTGGGACATGATGCTCCCCTGGTACCTCTCCCGGGTTTGGCATTTAATCCAAGGATGGCTGCTGCCGGGTCCATGTTCTGTGCTTCCTGCCAGAACCCGGTCTTTCTCTTGAGTGCACCACACCCCTTGGGGTGCCCCTCTCTCACTTCCCACTCCTCCTCTTGGCCCAATCCCCACTTTCTTGTACAGCTGCTTCCCCATTTCTGCTTGAGTTCCATCACTCCATTTTTCCTCTTTTTTTTTTTTTTTTTTTAATTGATCTGTCCAGTTGTCGTCTTCTGTCCCGTTCCTGTTGGTGCCTCCTGCTGACCCTGAGGAAATTCTCACCCTGCCCCAAGAATGCTGTTCGTGGTCTCTTGTTTCCTGTCCCCAAAGTGCCGTTAACCCCAGGGATTTCACTTTTCACCTTAGGAACTTCTCCTGCTTTGGCCCCTTGTCAGTCTCTGGTTTCTGCTCAGCCCCAGAGGATAGTCAAACCTGGCCCTTTCCCATCTCCCAAAGCGGTCCCACCTCCAAGTCTCTGAGCTTGATGAGTCTGCTTCCTGGCCCTTCATCCTCCTCCCCCGTCCCCCCCGTCCCCTCTCCTGGTCAATCCTCCCTGCTTCTCACTTCCCTCCCTGCAGTCCTGTAAGTGGGAGCCCATGGGTGGATGCCTTTAACCCTTCCCCACCAACCCCAGGCTCTTGCTTGGATTTGTCATTCCCAGTATCTCCCTCCTCTCTGGCCCTCTTCTGTTTGTCTGCAAACCTACACAGCCCTCCTTGAGTTTTGTTCCTCCACACAGCCATCATCCCATGGCAGGTCCCGTGTTCTCCACTTTGTCCTCTGCCTCCTCACTGTCCATTCACTTTCTTCCCTCCCCATATGCCCCTTTCCTAAAGCTGCTGTCCCCAAGACCTTGTGTCCCCTTCAGACATGGTCTTCACCTTCATATAAACTTGGCAAAGGCCCTTGTTGGGCCCATGCCTCCCCTGGCCAGGGCACACTCTCACACTCTTCCTTTTGAGGTCCAAGGCTCGTTCATGGGTCTCTCCTATAACAATGTGAGCATGTTGGGGAGAAGGCCAAGATCAAGAGAAGCGCAGCTCCCCTGTCACCTTTGACGTGCCCTGTGTATTCTCGTTTCCTGTTGTATGTTTGTATACTGAGGGCAGCGTTATACTGGGTGCCATTCATGTCTTTCTGAAAGCAATGGATTAAACAAACAAAAACTGGCATTACTAAATCCTGACTGTAGCTGTGCTTGTTTTCTAGGGGAATCGGGATTGGGAAAATCTACTCTCATCAATAGCCTGTTCTTGACTGACTTATACCCAGAAAGGATCATTCCCGGGGCAGCAGGTAAGAAAATGACTGCACCACTGCGCCCTTCCTGCCTTCTCTGGGCAGAGCTAAGGCACCAAGCTGTTGCATCAGACTGACCTGGAAGACCCAGTTTCAGACTTTCCTGGTCTTTCTTCTTGTTGTGGGCTTCAGCCTCACAACTGCCCAAGGACTTTTGGGTATGGAGTCAGAGGGCTGAATTCAGACACTTAGCTAGCTGGGTGAGCCTGGACCAGTCACCTAACTGCTGCCTGCCTCAGTTTCTTCATCTGTAAAATGAGGGAGATAATAGCAGCTACCTTTATTGTGGGAATCAAAGGAGGTGACGTTTGTGAGGTGTTCACCATGGTGCCTGGCCCACCGTGGGCACTCAGTAAATGCTTGTTCCCCTTCTCCATCATGGTGTGGTCAGGTCACCTTCTTCTGGGCCTCCTTTACGGTTTACAAAATGAATCAGGCTCCTGAGCAGCCTTCCGGCTCGACTCCATCCTTATATTTGACAGTGCTTCTTTAAAAGGGAAACCCTCACACTGTTTATAAAACATTGGATTTTCTTGTTTGTTTGTTTGTTTTTCCTTTTTCACCTTTACAAACAGCAAATCAGTCCTATCCCTTCCCTAACTCAGGTAGAATTTCTTCCTTCTGCAGCCATCCTGCCACCTGGCGCTTCGTGACCACTCACGGTGGCATTTATGAGAATGCTAATTATCATCCTAATTATGTCTACTTTTCTAGAGAAAATAGAAAGGACGGTGCAGATCGAAGCATCCACAGTGGAGATCGAGGAGAGAGGGGTCAAGCTCCGTCTTACAGTCGTCGACACACCAGGCTATGGGGATGCAATTAACTGCCGTGACTGGTAGGTGGCCTCCTGCTGTATGTAGGGGGTCGTTCTCCGGGCCTTTGCCGGGATCCACAGGACATCCTGACACTCAGGGAGAGAAAATTAAAATCTAAACTACTTTTATTCATTATCATTGATTTAGTAACTACATAAAGTCTAACATTAAAAAAAAAAAAAGAGTCCATTTTTTCTGAGAATGTAATAAGGCAGGAGCCTCCTGGGGACACAGATGTGCACACCAGCTGCTCCCAGACCACAAGGGCTCCGATTTACAGCTTACGGAGCATCCCATGGGTCTGGCCTTTGAGACATGAAGATGCAGCAAAGCTTTGGAGCCTCACTCCAGGGCCCTGCTCTTGGCCCCAGCCCCATAGCTGCCGCTCTGTTCATCATGTGGCCTCCCCCTGCTTGAGCAAGGCAAAAGGGAGAGGACCCTGCAGACCTCAGAGCCCATGAGCCAACAGTGGCCTTGAAGCAGGTTAAAACATCACTGAGAAATATTTAACAAGCAATTTCAATTGTGGTAAAACCTAGAAAACATAACACTTCACGTCTCAGCCAGCACACCTTCTCTGTGGATTAGTGACCCTGGGACATCCTGCTGTCTGATGGATCGCTTTTCCAAAAAAGCAAAGCAGTTAGAGGCCCAGGGCAGACTGGTGGCAGGAGGCACAGAGAAGGAGCCCGAGGGAAGGGTGCCTGGCAACCCTTTCTGCTCTCACCATCCCACACTCCCTGACAGAGGGAGAGCAGGTGAGCCGAATGGGCAGAGGTGCCCACGGAGCAGAAGGTGCCCCCAGCCCAGGCTCGCTCCATGGGCTCCCAATGAAAGCGCCATTTTGTCTGGCCTTGTAATAAAAGCCTCTTTTAACCTATAACCTAACTGACATGTTGCAAAAGGAAAGAAGGCATGGAATGGTCAGCTCAGGGTTGTGGCTGCTATGTGGAATTAAATAGGTTTTCTCCAAAGCGTGGCCATCATTTATAGACTGTCTTGAAGGACATTACGCTTCCAGCTCCCAACAGCTTAGTTCATTTAGGAAGGGGAGCGAGGCGGGGGGCGGGGGGTAGTGGGGACAGACTCCTTTCTGGGGAGCTTGAGTTGTGAAGTCTGTGTGTTGTTCTTAGCTTCAAGACGATCATCTCCTACATTGATGAGCAATTTGAACGGTATCTGCATGATGAAAGCGGCTTGAACCGGCGGCACATCATAGATAACCGTGTCCATTGCTGCTTCTACTTCATTTCACCTTTCGGACACGGGTAGGCCCTTTTTCTCTTGCTGTGTTACGTGTGGGGCGGGTTACGTGTCATTCCTTTAGACTGTCTTTGAAGAGCATTGGGGCCTGTAACCCTGTGACCTTTGTGTTTTTTTCAGACTGAAACCTTTAGATGTAGAGTTTATGAAAGCTATACACAATAAAGTGAATATTGTGCCTGTGATTGCAAAAGCTGATACTTTGACCCTGAAGGAGCGGGAACGCCTGAAGAAGAGAGTGAGTGGTCTTCGTTTGTTTGGCTTTTTTGTTTTTCACTGTAATTCAAGGCCCACTTGAAAACACTACACTCTGTTATCTTTATTATTATCTTTACACTAGACTTTCTGACAGGGGGGCTGACTGTTTACAGAAAGACTTTTCAGGAATACTACCAGGCCACCCAAAAAAAGGCCTGAACCTGAGAATATTGGCAAAACAACTAAAGAATAGACAGGGGCTCATGAAGAATGCTGAGGGCTTTGTTGTGTGTTCAAAGTAATCCTGAGGAATCGGGCCAACACTTGGGGTCGAGATGAACAAATGGACAGAGAGCAAAGGTGGCTTTGCTCCTATTGGCTCCTTTTTGGCTCGTCTTCTCCTTTGAGCAGAGTGATGTACAGACTGGAAAAGGGAACCCAGGGGTTGAGGATAGATATATGGGAATCCCAAGATTTGGGGGAAGGGGATGTAAACAAGTGAATCACCTTCTGACCCACATGAGTTATTTTATGCTACTAAAAAATGATGGGATTGTTAAAATGATTGGGAAGGTGTTGGGGAGAGAGAGAAGTAGATACTGCCCCGCTTTTCAAAAACACAATGTGTCACTCATTAAGCTTGACTTTGTGCCTTGGCAGAAAAGGCCTCTAAAACCATTTGAAGAGACGGTCTGTAATTTCTGGGCAGATCCTGATGACCACTCCTTCCCTTTCTAAGTCAGGTGGAACAGACCTTCCTTCCTTTTCTTGGGGTCACAGACTGAGGCATGAGGGGAACGACCTGGGCACAGCATCACGATCCCAGCAGAGACCCCCGTTGAGACTGGAGTCCAAGGGCTGTTGGGCTGGCTTGTCTTTGTAGAGTTGTTGTTCAGCCATGGCCTGCGTGTCTGTCCTTTCTATCTATACTTGGAAGAAAATGTAGGCAGTTGCTTCTTCAAGTCTGAAGATGATCTGGGTTCAGATCCTGCCTCAGACAGAAACTTGATGTGGAACCCTGAGCAAATCGATTCAGCCTCCTCAGCCTCATTTTCCTTTTTGTAAAATGGAGTACAGATAGTACTTAGCTCCTGGAGTTGTTGAGTGCTGTCATTATCTGATAGCTGTATTTAAAGAGAAATGGATTATAATGACTTAGGAAGCCACAAATTAACATGAACCGTCTGGGTATTTGGATTTGTTTCATTGAACATTATCCGGTTACATTTTAGCTGGTTGGGCAATTCTCATAGCACAAAGGTTTGACATCCGGATTAAATGATAGAACCAAGACCTAGACAAAATTTCAGGAGACTGAAATAATCAGAAATTTAAGAACAAGAACGACTCCTATTTATGTAGCATTTAAATGTTCTGCAGACCTAACAAAAGCCCTGTAAGGTGGGGAGTGGAATAGTCTTATTTTACAGATGAGGTAATGGATTCTGAAAAATGCTAGTGTTCCTGGGGTCAGCTACGCAGTTGTCTGGTGGAATTTGAACCTTCTCTTCTCTGGAACCTGCCTGGACTGGTGTAGGAGTCTGTCCTTCCCCAAGTGTCTCCACTCCCACCTGTTTACTCAGCCCCTCAGGTGGTTTTGTTTTTTGTTTTTTGTTTTTTTCAAGAACAGAAAGGACTGTCTCATAGACACAGACACACGCACACGTTCACACACATCATCAGTGAATCCCATTAACTCCCTATTACTTCCAAGATTGCATACAAACTTCTCTGCTTGGCATTTAAAGCCCTTCCTAACCCTGCCCCATCTTCCCTTTCCAGGTTTCTCTACTCATTCCCTTTGATCCTTGACCTTGGCCTCCTGACTCCACCTCTCAGCTCCTGACATTTTCTCTGGCTGCCTTCCCTGCCTGGAATGCACTCCCTCTGCTCTGACCACTGACTTCCCTGGCCTCCTTACAGTCCCAACTAACATCCCACCTTCAACAGGAAGCCTTGGTCAGGTTTTCTGAAGTCGAGTCTTCCCTTGGTTAATTACTTCTTTCTTACCCTGCATAGAGCTTATTTGTGTTTCTTTGTGAGCTCCTTGAGGACAGGGGTACAGTTTTGTGTCTTTCATTGTATATCTGGTGCTCAGCAAAGTGGTGGGCACTTCTTTGTTGATTGATTGAACCCATGCCCCCTGATTCTTAGGGCCAGCACCGGTTTTGTTACACTGTGTTGCCTCTTTGAGATCAAAATAGAATTTAACAGGGATAATTAAATTCCTGTCTTCAAGTCCACAGTCAGTTATAGAACTACAAGGTGACAGCTGAGACGTGACTCAACAGGTCTTGAGGACTCTAGTTAACTGTCAGTTCTGTACTGATCACCCATAAACCCTGGCTGCTCTGAAGATTCACTAATAAAAATGTCCACTCCCAATGTGCAACCAGCTGGAATAAGCCCAGAACACCTCCAGATTGTAACGTGAGGTGTTTGCTGAGGAGGCGTAGAACAAGTCAGATGAAGAATCACTGGAGGAATTTGAGCTGATCCTCCCCCTGGGGAGAAGAGATGGAATGGAAGGGCAGAACCACAATTGCCAGGCCCAAGTCACTGAGGCAGAGCTAGGCATAAGTTGTCTGAAGTTCCGCCTTCTCTCCTGTCCCCAGTGACAAGGCATGAGGAGTCAGGCACTCTGCTGAGGTGGGAATAACAGAATAAATGAGAGAGTACTTGTTCTCCTGGAGTTCACTTCCCCCTTACGGAGGAGTGGACCCCTGAATAGAGCCTCTGGGAAAGACAAGGAATGTGACAGGTGCTTGAAGGGTTACGTTCCAGGGATGCCTAGGGAAGGGGCAAGTCAGCCAGTTCCTCCTTCTTGACTGGGTCTTACACACTCGGCCTTTTTCAATTACTTTTTCCACCATTCTGCTTGGAAAAGTAGCACATTTTCATTGTTAGCATCTGTCAGCCACCCACTCTTTAGTCTCTTGATTTCCAACCCCACAACTCCATTTTTCTTCTTTCTGTATTTCTGTTCATGAAACCAGCCTTCCCTCGTTTTTTTTTTTTTAATTAACATTTTTTATTTTCAAAACATATGCAAGGAGAATTTTTTCAACACTGACCCTTGAAAAACCTTGTTCTCCAATGTCCTCCCACCCCCTCCCCTAGCTGGTGTGTAATCCAATATATGTTAAGGAAGGCATTCCTGGAGGCGCCATGGTGAGACCTGTGTCTTAGAGTATTTCTCTGAGTAGCTCTGAATCATAGATTATAGAACAGGACCAGAAACAGTATTAGAACACTACTGAAATTGTTCTGGTGGGTAATCACGAGAGTCTGAACACAGGCTGCAGCTACGTGCACGAAGAGAAAGGTCCAGTGAGCACGAAATGTGAACTCTGCAAGGCTTACATATGTGGAGTGTGAAAGAGAAGGACAGCAGTTCCTCTAAGATAGAAAATGGAGACAACTAGTAAGACACAAGGGCCCTCAACAGGACCAAGGAACTGTGAAAGATAGGTGTGATGTGGAACTGGAATCCTGGCTGAGAGGTTAGAATGAATATCAAAATTTAGTCATTAAAGTGATCACTGAGATCATCAGGAGAAAGAGCAACAGAGAGAACAGTGAAGAGGTCCTAGAGAGAGCTGTGGAGGGCCCACTGGCTCAGAGGCCAAGGAGACTAAGAAGAAATGCACAGGTCAAAGGAGAATCAAGAGAGACTCTCCTGGATCCAGGAAGAAAGGGCTCAGTTGGCTGTGTGTCAGCAGTGCAGAGATCAAATTGGATGATGGGGGCTGAGAGCCAGCAAATTTGATCATTAAAACCATTAGAGCCTTGGTGTGGGCTAAGCATTTTTTAGATGCAGGACAGCATAAGGAAGAACAAGTACAGTTTGGAACATTACACAGGAGATGATCGTATACTTAAAAGGAAAGACTTGGTTCTTATTTCCAGTTGATAGAGAAACATTTAGGTGTTACTGTTTGCCAAGTATTAAACAAAGCCCTGGATAGAAAAAAAAAGGGAAAGATCTGATCCCTGCCCTCAAGAAGCCCACATTCTAATAGGAGAGGCAGAGAGACAGCATGCAAAAAAGCATTTAAGTGCAAGGTAGTGGGTGTTTGTAAATATTAGGCCATCACAGATGGAAGCACCAGCAGGAAAGGCCTCTTGCCGAAGGAAAGATAGTTATAACTCAATCTTGGGGGAAGGCTTGGCAGGCAGGCAGAGTGTGACGCGTGGTGAAATTAGGAAGTGAGGTGCCCTGCACAAATAGGAGAAAGAAGGTGAATCTCACCAGATGCCAAGAAAACAGAGACCAAAAGAGCGTGAAATTCCAGCGCTCTGGAAGCTGTGATGAGATCAGACTGTGTGTAGGGAGGGCACTCAGGCCAAACAGGAGCCCCCCCAGCGGATCCAGCTCGGATGCCATGGATGCACCACGGTGGCCCTGTGTGGACGACCATGGATGGCCAACAGAATCCTTCTGTGGAAGGAGAAGAGGGCGACGCTGGCTTTCCACCCTTCAAGTTTAAGAGACCGTTCCAGTGGAGACATCAAAGTAGACAGTTGGAGATGCAAACCTGAAAGTCAGGAGAGAGCTTGGGGTTGAGTAATTAGAGCTGAGAATCATCTGCATACAGATAATTGATTGAGTCCTAGAAGGGACTGAAGGTGGTGGACAATGTCTAAAGCTAAAGATGGAGAGAAGGCCTGGGATCGGGCACTTAGGAGAGAGCAGGTCGGAAGCCAGACTGAAGAGGACGAGTGAAGGCAAAATGCCAGTTCTGGTTTTCTGGAACATGTCTGAGAATGACCAGGAGGCCCCAACAGTAGCATCTCAAAGGCTCCCCCCCTTGGCCACCACCATACTAGGAGGTCGTTTTTGATGAACATTTCATACCCTTGTAGATTCTGCTCCTTTGATCTTTGAGGTGGTTTTACAGGACTTCTGGTTCCTCTTAGCCATCTTTTTGCAATAATAACTACTTCTCAACCTGTCCCCCATACTGATTGGGGGGACCCGAACAAGATGGGATTTTAATCCAAGTCCTTCAGATTAAGTGAATGGTGCAGAACAAGCTCTTTCTAAGAGCTGGGCAATGAAAGAAAAGAGTTTAGAGTAATGGTCAGCTGAAAGGTTTTACTATTCAAGGTGGGGGCAATCATTGGTGAAGAGCAAGTGAAAATGAGCACAGTTATGATGCATCTCCTAGCTCCTGGAGCACAGGGTGGAGGGAGGCCTTGGGAAGAAGAGCATTCCCCTCCTGCTCAGGCAGAAGAGGGCTGGAGATGTGGAGGCAACAGGGCCTGTGGTTGTGGAGATGAGCAGGCTCATCTCACGTAGACTCACTTAGGGGCTGCTGGAACTTTGGAACAGCCATGGTGGAGACTTGGGTGGTCCATCACAGTCAGGGACTCCTCATATGTGACCTTGGGCAAGTCGCTTAACTCCAATTGCCTAACAAAAAGACAAGAAAAAAGTAAACAACATTCCTTCCCAGACATCTCACAGCACGATCACCCATACCCACAACACTCCAGCCTTGCCCACAAAGTCTGTATGCCCCCCTCCCCTGATTGCCCATACTCTCCTTCTTCAGGTTCTGGATGAAATTGAAGAGCACGGGATCAAGATTTATCATTTACCTGATGCAGAATCAGATGAGGATGAGGATTTTAAAGAACAGACTAGACTTCTGAAGGTAAGAATCAGCTTAAAATGCTTACATAGATCCTGGTGTTTGTCTTTATCAAATTGAGAATTTTCATCAGTTAACTATTAGGATGTGGAACTGTTAGAGATTACCCAAATTCTTTTGTGTTTCAACTAGGAAATAAATCCAGCTGTTAGTGATGGTTTCGAAATCTTCGTCCCTTCACTTTGTTTTGTAGTTATTTGTCATAGCAGAGTTTGCTCTGTGAGAAATTTGCCTGAGTTGTATTTTATGTTCCTCGATTTTTTTTCTAATTAAATCCTGCTGAATATAGAAATACCAAATATAGAAATGTCCAAAAAAAAGAAGAAAAAATTCCTAATATACTCTTGGAAATAGGAAGTTTTCAAGAACAGAGTTGGGAGCCTTTTTGTTGTTGTTGTTGTTGTTGTTTATTTATTTATTTATTTGTGGTAAAGGTTTTTCTTCTTGTAATTTGTTAGGTAATTTTTCTTGTTTATTTGCAGGCTAGTATTCCATTTTCGGTAGTAGGATCCAATCAGTTGATTGAAGCCAAAGGCAAAAAGGTTAGAGGTCGTCTCTATCCATGGGGAGTTGTGGAAGTGGAGAATCCAGAACATAATGACTTTCTCAAACTGAGAACGATGCTGATGTAAGCCATTCCAAAGGTTGTTTTTTTTTGGGGGGGGGGAGATACGCCCTAGCAGGACAGTGTACCCCTCTCTAAAGCAGTCATGTAGGAACAGGTTTGTTAAATGAATAAAAAAGCCTTCTCGACATAATCATTGAATTATTGCATTAACATGCTACTTCATTTCTTCTTTGGAGTAATGGGAGGGATTTGGGGAGACAGGGTGCTTGTGACACAAACCTTGTTTCCCATGGCTATCTCCTGATGCTCTCCCATCCCCATCCCTCCACTTTGCAGGGAGAGAGTCAGCTCATTCAAGTCTGACTTGCTGAGAAAGCTTGAACAAGGCATCCATCACCTATCTCAAAGCTTCAGTTTTCGTCCCTGTAAAATGTGTTTGTTGAACTTGGGGGTCTCTGCTGACATTTTGAGTATTCTCATAAAAGCTGTTTTTATGCAAAATTCGTTTCCTACTGCCAGGGAGCTTGGAGGGGGAGTATGTAGCAAGGTCATATCAAAGTTGTCTTCTCCAGGGACCTCGTGAGCAACAGTGGGCATGAGAAACGGGAGAGAGGAGCGATGGACACCCCAAATGGGAAATGGGATGTTCACAGAGCCCTAGGGCTACTGGTTCAGCAAAGGGGTGAGGGAAGGCTGAGGGCTAAGGGTTCTCTCCTGTAGCATAAGAGCATAAAGTACAGCACTTAACAGCTCTTCTGCATGGGTTTAGCTTCACTCCAAGCTCCTTTCTTTTCCAGTACACACATGCAGGATCTCCAGGAGGTGACCCAGGACCTTCACTATGAGAACTTCCGCTCTGAAAGACTGAAGAGAGGCGGCAGGTTGTCCTCCCATGGTTCCTCCCTCCCCTTTTCTCTTTCTCTTCTCCCCCCCCCACCCCCCCCCCTTTCTCTCAAGTTGCTCGTGGCCCCAAGAAAGGAGAAAATGTTAGTAACTTGAAAGAATAGCTCTTGGGAAGGGAATGCCTGCTCCATGTGCATTCTCTAGAGGAAATTGTTCCTTGAAGTCAGATGTCTTTTTAGGTACCACAAGAGGATTCTGCTTTAGCAGCTTTGTAACAAACCTGCTGTAATTCCCTGCAATACCAGCCTTAAATCCTTTCCCCCAAAATGTAGGTTAAACTCTGCTTTTATAAGTCCTAAAGTTAGTTGTTTTTATCAGGCTGATCCTTTGTAACAAAGACATCCCATTAGCCCTGAGGTGTCGAGCTGCAGCTCCAGGAGGTCGGCAGGGGCCAGAGAACACCTGAACTCTCATTCTCAGAAGAAGTTTCTCTCGCCCCTCACCTTGCCTGTTTTAACATTGATGCTTAGGAGATTTTTTTCAGTACTCATTTTTTCACATTGCTTAAATTATATAGGTATTCAGATCCTGCTTCTTTTTTAAGATGGACCCACACCTATGATGTGGTTTTGGAAAATGATGCCGGGACTATTTAAGAGGAAGGTTTTAGGTGTTTGCAGCCCCTCTTAGAAATGTGCTTAGGTTGGGGCAATTGTAGAATCCCCCCCTTCTTCCCCCCCTTTGACCCTCCAGAGAGGACCTAAGCCAGACAGACCGACTGTTATTTGTCATTTTTGCTCTCAAAAGGTTTCCATTTCTTTGTTTTCTTTTTTCCTTCTTCGTTTACTTTCCCTTTTCATTTCTTAATCTGGGAACAAAATGCTTTTTTCTAAGAAGAAGAAAAAAAAAACCAGCCTATTTTTAAACAAAGACTCAGAATTCTCCAGAAAGATGTTTTCAGAGCTCAAATAGATGACCAAGAGCTTTTGTCAGTGATACCCATAGAAGCCTCTGCACGGTATCAGGTAGTAATTGTTGCTTTCTGTTGTTAGGAAAGTGGAAAACGAGGAAGTGAACAGAGACCAGATCCTACTGGAAAAGGAAGCAGAAGTAAGGCAATGCCATGTCCGTGTGTCTCATGTCTGTCTCATGCCCTTGTCCTCATGCTTCGTGTTTCTGGCTGTATCCATTGCCTCTCAAAGATTATTTTCAGAGGATTTTGCCTTCCTCTAGAGTGTTCTTGGTGTGTGGATGTAACAAAATCTTTCTTACTTTTTGTCATCAAACATACTTAATCTTAGAGTGACAACACGTACAACATTGTGAACTGTGAAGTTTCCCAGCTCATTTTTTCTTTTGAAATAACACACAGAAAAACATTTGTAGGAGAGAACATTTGCAATGTGAAGGGCTCAGCCAGTATCTTACTTTATGTGAAATGATTGGAGACAGTCACAGAGAAAATCATATTTCTGATTTACATATTGTATTGACTGTCTAGATTTGGGGAGAGCAAGATTTAAAGGAATGGTTTTTATTTAGATTCGTTTTTGTTTTAAGACTAAAATTTTTAACATCAAAAATGGTTGATTTGAGGAATTAGTAATGAAATCTAATAGTGGTCACCACTTCAAATCCTATTCAAGTTTCTGGTGCATAAAAATTACCCTTATTTTATGGCCATTTCAATATCTATGTCAAGTAAGTGAACAGAACCCAAAAAAATCAACTTTTAAAGGTACAATATATTCTTTTAAAAAAAAAAAAAAGGTCAGAGATGCTACTTGGTGCGCCAGACTTGTACTTTTGGTCTTAGCAAGGTCTTAAGCCGTTGAAATCCATCTGTGACTTCTCATTCCTCCTAAGCCCATGGTACTTGCTAGGTTCTTTGTCAGATGGCATTTCGTTGGCACTTTGTAACTTCGAGCTGGCCGCTCCCTCCACCCCACTCCTGGAGTTCTCCCTGCCTCAGTGCTGGAAATCAGCTGAGTTTGGGCTTCACCAAGGACAGGGTCACTTGCAAAGCCCCACCATCACTGTGGGACTTGTGCCCTCCCAGAGAGAGGAGGCCGCCTTGTAACTTGTCAAACTGCACAAGCCATTGGTTTCATACGAACTTTGGGGAATTATTGTGGAATTGTTTAGGGTTGATAGTCTATAAAAACCTTGATTCTCCTTTGCTTGTAAGTGGAGCCATACGCTGTTTACCCTCAGCTGTGGAGTGAAGCCTCCCCGGGGATAAGCCCCAGGCCTGGCATCCCAGGCCTTGGAGGAACAAGTGAGGTCACTGCCAGAAGTTCCCCTTTTAAGTTGGCTTCTTGATCAGGGACATAGATGGCCTAGTTCAAGATAGATTTTTTTTAAAAGAACTATGTCCTAAGAAACCCTTTTTAGAAGCTGGGGGAGCCTAAGACGGGTCTGACTTCTCTTGCAGCTTCGTCGTATGCAAGAGATGATCGCGAGAATGCAAGCGCAGATGCAGATGCAGATGCAAGGAGGAGACGGGGATATCGTCGTGCACGGGCACCAGGCTTAGGTAAGCTGCTGGCGGTTTCCTTATTCAGAGGGCGGCTTGCTCATCTGCCTTTAGTGACCAGACTCTTGGTGAATGTGGGCCCGCTCCTGCTGGGATTTTCTGGAACCTTGTGCTCTGCCCCTGGTGACCGATCCAGGGGAAGGAAGATCTGGAGGGTGCTGAGCCTCCCCTGGGGTCCTCAGTAAGTCACACAGATGGAGGGCTCCGTGACTTCTCTTCAGAACAGATATGGCTACCACTTAGCGCCTGGCTAATGTTAGCTGACACAGCAGGACTTTTAAAATTCAAATGCCGATTTTAAAATTGGATAGTTCCAATCATTTCCCAGACCTTAGTATTACTAGGAAACTTGCCTCCAGGTAATTTGTTTCATTAACAGACATCCAAAATAGGGGTCAGTGCTCCAAGAAAACGCTGGGTTGTTGAGGGTTTATGTGGACTAAATGTTGACTGTTCAGGCCCTTCTCAGTGAAAATCAGCTCCAGGAGAACTGGGACAAGCAGAGAATATCTCGACATAAAAAGGGGCCCCAAGAAGGAGGCCCACATGGCCTCCTCATGTTACTGAGGAAATAAGTGGGCCATCGGTACAGGGCTCCAGGACGGCTCCAGCGACCCCTGTGCATGTGGCATTGCCAGGTTCTTCCTGGGCACACAGGCAGTGGCTGGGGGCACCACAGGACACACTTCTGCCTGGCTCTGTTTCCTCAACTGTAAGATAGGGATAACACCAGCAGCTACCTCCAGATGCTTGTGAGGATCCAACAAGGCAGTGTTTTGTATAAAAATGCCTTCAGGCCCCCTGCCCTCTAGAAGCTGTGCACAGACTTGAGAAGTGCACAGGGACTCGATGTCTTCACGGTCAAACGGGCTTTTGGGTCTGTTGAAGTTCTCAGTTTTTAAGTAAGATGTTTGGCCTTTTTTCTAAGATCATGTCTTTGTGTGGTATTGCTGACCTTCTCTCCTTCACTTTTCTCCATGGGAGACTATCCTTCCTGCCACAAGGGGAAGCTAGGGTTTGTGACCAAAGGCCACCCTGCTCCTCTCAGAGAGAGGGTGCCAGGCTAGACTTCTGCCTGTGTGTTCCCTTAATTAGCATGAACGAAAACGATCCTGATGGTTTGGTGGTTATTATTGGGGGGAAAGGAGGAGGCTAGACACCTTTCCCACCAAATGCCAGCTCCATGATGAGCACACATTGCAAATAGCAAAAAAGACCATTGATCCCAGTCACAGCCAGACCAAAATCAGAGAAAATAGATAGACATAGGGGAAGACCTACCAGACAGTACCAAGCGAAGGAGCCCTCACATCGGACATGCATTCAGTCAAGATGCCAGAATTAAATATCTGTCTGTCTGTCCCCTTTCGTGGCAGTTAATCAAAGCAGAAGTGTATCTTTTGAGTTTTATGGCTGGCATCGGGGTGGAGGCAGCAGGAAGGAAAGTGAGATGTGATCCCTTAGGTACCTAGGAGCTATTGAAAGTTAGGGAGCAAAAAGATGAAGTGGGTCTTTCCTTGGAAGCAAGACTCACCTTAGCAAGAGCTCTACCTGCTGGGTTTTCTCTTGTCACTTAAGGAACCAAATCTGTGCTCCAGTCTTTTGTTGTTATTTATGCAGAAAGGAAACATATTGATATTTTTAAGGTTAACTTCAGCTGGTTTTCTTTGTTCTTACAGATTTCACTCACAGAGATGAAAAAGAACATTCCAGTGTATTTTTTCATGAAGTTGCTGAAAGGAAGTCGACCGTTTTCCGTACCTGTGGTCTGCAAATTGTTACTCACCATTTGTACCCGTATGGTACTGTGGTCTGTGAATTGTTACTCTCCATTTTTATCTAAGGATCGGTTGTGGTACCTTTTGTAATATGTACCTTGTAGCATGTGTTTTATTGATATTTTGTATTCTTTCCTTAACATGTCTGTTTTTGTTTTTCTTCCTCCATAACTACTGTTAGATGGAATCGGTTTTCTAGAACTAAACTATGAATTTGTTCTGAATTTGTATCTTCCATTGGCCTGACTAGTCTGAGCATCTCTCTCATTGAATAGCACTGTGGAGTCACACAGAGGAGCGAATTCTCCTTTTCATGCAGGTGTTAAATAAAGCCCCAGACCAGGGTCCTCTGTCTGCCCAGTCTAACTCGCCATTAGGGGCATCTCACCAAGGTCCATGAGGAAAATGAGAGAGTTCTCATTTGAAATAAGCTATTGTGTGTAACACCCAAAAGCCAGTTTTGCTGCTGCCCACCAGGGTGTGTTTATTTAGACATTCAAATGTTATCCACATCGCTGATTTAGAACATGTAGCTTTAAATAATTCATGTTAAAATGTAATCTTTTATAAGGAGTAATTTCTATGGACAAGGGAAAAGAGTAATAACCCTGTTATTAAAAAAACAAAAACAAACAAAAAATTTTTATAAACAGTTTTTTATAGCAAGATCCAAAAAGCATGTATTTTTTGAAATAGGATGGCATCGTTGCTTATACTTTCAGACAGAAAACAAAAACAGTATTTCAGTCATAAATGAGGGGAGATTGTCAGAGAAGGACAAAGGTTAGTAGGGAAAAGCTTCTTTTTCTAAAGACAAAAAGTCTGTCTTGTCTGTAGATGCTGGCACTGATTATTTTGGATACACTTTTTTCATTCTTTTATAAAAGAGCTATTTTGAAGACCAACCTAAGCAAGCAGCTTTTGTAGTATTATGCTGCCAGCAGGAAAGAGAACAAGCCCCTTCCCAGGCTGGTCTCGGTCGCCTAGGGTGGCTGGCCTCGGTTGCCTGGGGTGGCTGGCCTTGGTCGCCTGGGATGGCTGGCAGGTACCTTGTTATCTGATTGCTTTTCACCTAAACAGTTCTTGGTCTGCAAGTCATTTCAGTTTCCCTCCAGTTCCTAAAAACCATCTTTGCTCTCTGTTGTACTGGCTGGGACCTCCCTGTTCTGCCCTTTTCCTGTCAAAGGCTCAGGGGCTTAAAAGGGGTCCATCTGAGGATCCACAGTGAGGGTGGGCACCCCAGGGCCAACAAGCGGGGAAAGCAGAGAGAGAGAGAGAGAAAGAGAGAAAGGCTGCTTTTGGGTCAAAAGCAACGAGCCTCAAGGAAAAGGTGAACTATTTATTGCAAACTTTTTCTGATGGTGTAATCCTTCAAAATATGCCTGTGTTCACTCTAGCTATTTGATCTTTAGTACGGTTGAGCGAGTTGGAATGGTCACATGCAGTGTATTAATAGATTTAAGAGAAGTATTTTATTTAGTCCTTAATGTATAATTAACTATATTATGTACATTTTTATCAACTTTTCCATGACATTTCAATATGTTTTATATTCAAGATCAATTATTTGAATTACATTAGTCTTTATAACCTATATTAGAACAAAGTAAAAATTTATATATGCAAAGTGACAAACGTAAACTAAGCCCCATGTACGTTTAAGTAAAAATACTTCTCAGGGGAGGTTATCATTTAAAATACTGAACTGAAAAACATCATTCAATTCTTTTTACATGACTGCAGTTTGGTTTGTTAGCCATGTTAGCCACATGATGTCTCAGTGAGTCCTCCACCTCTGGAGGTAAATATTGAGAACCCTTGTTATTCAGGCTTGTTTTGTATCCCTTGAGCATTTTATCAATAAATAATTCTGGTTTAGTTATTCTTTGAGTGGTTCTAATTATTGATTCTTATAAAGAAAAGAAATGCTTGCTGGTAAAACTGTGTATTGTTAACATACCTGCATAACAAGTTCAAAACAGTAGTTTGGGTTTAATGCATAATGTGGCATCTGATGTCACAGTAGATAGTGTTGGACCCAGAGTCAGGAAGACTTGCGTTTAGATCCTGCCTCAGTTTCCTAATCGATAAAATGGAGATCAAAATAGCACCTCCCTCCCAAGGTAGTTGTGAACATCAGAACTGTGCTAGGCTGAGAAAACAAGAAAGAAAGAAACCCATGTTGTTGTGAGATAATATATTAGTAAAACCCTTTGTAGATCTTAAAACTCATATGAGTGCAAGCTATTGTTGTAAATTTGTGTTTAAACCTATATTTGTTTTTAAGTTCCATGCTGGCTTCATGCAGAGCTTGTTTGTGTTTATATTAGATGCATTAGATGCATCATGAAGCAGACAAACTCAGTTCACTTAAAGTTGCCTTAAAAAGAGTGACTACATTTGTTCTCATGGGCGATCTTAAAGACTTAGGATTTATTATTTGCCCAAAGGAAGGGTGTGTGCTTGTGAATGATGTCTGTCCAGCCCTGGATCCAAGTACCTTTTGTCTCGTCTTCCCTGGGTTGTCTGTAGTGGTTTTGTCTTGCAATGTGTCACATATTCTTCACCCATAGGTCACAATTGTTGGAGCATATAGGCCAGCTTTTCCCTGTGGGTGCCATTGATATTTTTTGCAGATGAATCTCGTTTTAGTCAGTTTGTCAGATGTGTAACGTGGCCAGACACTAATGAGGCTTTACTGAAGTCTTGGTGGTGGGAATATGTTGGGGAATTTAAAGAAGAGAATCCAGGATCATTCTTGAGGCATCGGGGGTCTGTCCTCAAGTCACAGGGACCCAGCAGAGCCAGAACAAGGGCAAGTATTATGGGGACAATAAATGGGTTTTTGATAGGTTGCATTTGAGCTTGGGGAAAGGGGGGAGAAGCTGTTCAGAATTCAGGACTTGAAATGGAGATTCGGGGGATGTTGCTCAGTTCTAGTCACAAAAACCATGTGAGGGAGCAGATGAGACTAATCTGTGGTCAGTCTATGGCTAAAGCCATGTCTGCCCAGTTCCTTCCAGATAGCTCATCTGGTCCTCGTGACTGCCTCAAGTCACTGCCAGGAGTTGGACCTGGAGAAGGGGGCAGAAGAAGGGAACCTGGAGGATCAGAAGCATGGAAAGGAAGGGAAGCTTCCTCAGAGCCACTGCCAGAGGGAAGCCAAGGAGAATGAGCGTTGAAATGGGACCGTTCAATCTGGCCACAAAGAGCCCACTGGCTATTCCTCCAGAGGACCACGGTCATGGCTACAGAAGTCAGATGGGAAGGGTTCGAGAAATTGTGGCAAACATGAAAGTGGAAAAGGCGTTTACAAGTGTATTGGTGAAGGGCAGGTGGGTGGGCTAAGAATCAAGGGAAAGTGGTTTCCTGTAACTACTTGCAGTAGGACCTTTGTTATTTTCAAAACTAAGAGCCCTTCTTGTTTTTCATCCAACAGTGCTTGGTCTGCAAGTCATTTCAGTTTCCCTCCAGTTCCTAAAGCTCCTTTGTATGAAAGTAATAACAGATCTTTGTATAGATGAATCATAGTGCAGCAAATAAAATAAAGGGAGGTAACAGGTGTAATGGCAGCTAGGTGGCACTGTGGGTGGAATGCTGAGCTTGAAGTCAGCAAGACTCATCTTCATGAGTTCAAATCCAGTCTCAGACACAGACTAGCTCTGCAACTCTGGGCAGGTCACCGTTTGCCTCCTTTGTAAAATGAGCAGGAGAAAGAAATGGCAAACCACTCCAGTATCTGTGCCAAGAAAACCCCAAATGGGGCCACAAAGAGACAGACACAGCTAAGACAATGAGACGAGTAGATGCGAAGGGATGCTGCTTTTTACTCCAGTAGCTGCTCTGGTTGTCGGGTCTGAATTTTTTCATGATCTCTTCTAATAATATTGATTGCCTGTGTTAATTGTGTAGCTGACAGAAAACTGAGCTGAAGTTTGACCTCAGGTTAAGCTGATAAACTCTAATAATTCCAAAGTAAGTTCTTAAGTCGACAACTCAGTCATCAGAAGCTGCTCAGTCCTATTGCTTCCATTAAGAATACCTTTCTCTTTAGGTTGAATATGTGAGAGATGTAATCTTTTTCTCTATACCTGTAGTTTTTTGGGGGGTGAGTGTTTTGCAAAATCCATATTTTGTGTCAGAAGTCACATGGAAAAACTCAGTTGTTTCCAGGATTTAACATAAAGTACTGGAAAACATTTCAGTTTTACTGTTTCTACCTTAAGGCTGGATTCTCTGGCCTGACCTTCGGTTTGCTTTATTTAGTATTTTTGGTTTTTCCCTATAAAATCCAGATTTCCCTATTAGTTTAAATATATTTACTTTTAATTCCCTTCTAAAGCTGGTGGGAAGCAAAGCAGTACAGTGGGCTCCTCTCCATAAACTTAAAAGCAGTAGATCTCAAAACTTGAATTAGATCAAATCCTATAGGGAAATCCAGAAAAAGTCTCAGTGAGTCTTTTGGGCTGTCAAAGAATACGGTTATCCCTTCCACATCACAGAGATTATGAACATAGCACCCCTGCCACCTCAATCTGGAAAATCCATGTAAAACTTTTTGACCCTGTGTGCCAGAGTCTCAATTTTTTTCTTTTACAGTACTTCTTGCAAAATTTAGTTTGATAAACAATACCATACATAAATTTTAAGCATTTCATGTATTTTTATGCATTTGTATTTTATGTGACTTTTCTGTGTCATCTCCTGGCCTGTGTCTTCTGCAGCTTTGACAGAGCTCCAAAATTCCCATTTAATTTCTTAATTCAACACAAGATATGTTAAAAGTCATAACATGGAAGGGATAATTGCTTCAAGCTACCAGCAGTAGGAATTTAGATACCAAAGAGCCACCATCAGAATCCCATTCAATTTTAATAGCCACCATACTAAAGAAATGAGAACTTGAAATAATAATATACCAAAAGGCAAAAGGTATAGGCTTATGTACAAGAGTAATTTGCCCAACAAAACTGAGGGAAATGCAATGGTGGGGAAATGGAGCTTTAATGAAAAAAAATTCCTGATGAAAAGTCCAGAACTTCAGAGACATTGAAGTTCAAACACAAGAGTGAAGAGAATGATTTAAAAAAAAAAAAGAAAGAAAGAAACTTGAATGAAAAATAATAGAGAACTAAACAAGGAAAAACTGATTACATTGAAATATGAAAGAATGATTCAGTGTCCCCTTGGATCCCTGTCATCCTGAGGCTTCAGACAAGTCCAGTAAATAAGGCCTGAAAGTGGTTCTGCTGTCTTAATAATAGTTCACATTTACATTGTGATTACTAGGACTTTACAAATATTATCTCATTGGATTCTCCCAATGACCCTGGGAGGTAGCGCTGACAGTGACAGCAATAATAACATTCATATAGCAGCACGTATTAAGCACTTTTTTCAAATATTTCATTGGATCCTTATGACCCTGAGAAATAGATCACTGTCATGAGCTCCATTTTACAGGTGAGGAATCTAATTGACTTGCCAAGGGTCAAACGGGTCTCTGACTCCTGACCTGCATCATCCACTGCACTACCTAGCTGCTGCTTAAGCTAAAATTCTTAAAATGCACCAAGCAAGCATTTTCTGGGTGGTTTTCAAAGGTTTTTCTCTTGGTTTTGTTTTTAACTACTTCTTGATAATAAAGAGCACCCGGGGCGGCTAGGTGGCGCAGTGGATAGAGCACCAGCCCTGAAGTCAGGAGGACCTGAGTTCAAATCTGGTCTCAGACACTTAACATTCCCTAGCTGTGTGACCCTGGGCAAGTCACTTAACCCCAATTGCCTCAGCAAAAAGCAAAAAAAAAAAAAAAAAAAAAGATAATAAAGAGTACCCACCCCTTCTAGGTAACCCCAGTGAATGTTAAATCCCAGGCAGGGATTCTGTCTCTGTCTTCTTTACTCCTTCCAGGCAGTGAGTATCCCATCCCTCTTCTGGCTCAGAGATGGCAGAAATCCATCCCCATCACTCAAGACTACAAGGAGTGCTTGGTCTTCAAAACTACAAATCCCAGGGCCGCTCAGTTCTCAAAATGAATCGGTAAGCTTTTATTTAGAATTGCACAAATAAAGTTCCCATCCTCCAAGAGTTTGCGTTATGGCAGAGGAGAAAATGAGTGCCTAAGTCGAATTGGAACATAAACAAAATCAATCCCCAGTGATTTGGGGAGGGAAGGGCCTGGGAGGTGGCCAGGAAGAGACACATCCGCAAAGACTCATTTCACAAGCTTTAAATCTGGACTATTTAAAATGCAAGGACTACGCATTTGTGAAAGTGACTACCAGATGACTAATTTCTGATTTCTTTTATCCAAGTACACCAGACATGTGAATCACAACAGAATGAAAGGTTTGAGCTAAAGGAACACGACAGCATTTTAGTTTTACGGAAAGAATTGTCCAGCTGTATTGAATAAGAGTCCTTATTATTTGACAGTGTGATTTTTTTTTCCAGTATTCATTATGATTTCTCATTGTTTTGTTGCTGTTTGGTGTGTTTAAAGCAGCACAAATCTTTTTTTTGTAGATTTAGGATTGGAGAGGACCCCAAGGCTGTGGCTGTCTAGTCCAGCCACCTCATTTTACAGATGAGGAAACTGAGACCTAACTTGACACTGCCTATTCTCTGACTCCAAATCCAGTGCTTTGACCACTGGACCATGCTGCCTCCTAAATGTTAACAGACCCCTCAAGCCATCTCACTAGAGCAAAGAATTCTAGAGAATCAATTGTTCAGTGTTCCCTTGGTACCAATGGCTTCCAAAAGTCCTTCAAACTTTATTTCTAGACGTGTTTACAAGATAAGGGATGGGGAAAGACACTAGCACCTCTGGGGTCCAGGAAAGGCCTCCCACAAAGTGTCTGCTGAAGGAAATGAGATTGTGAGAAGGGAAGTCCACTCCATGCATGGCCAAGACCCAGTCAGTGATAATACATTGTGCACAAGAGTAAGGGAGTCAGTTTGATAAAACCATGGGGCATATGGAGGAAAGCAATGGGTGTTAAAGCTGGAAAGCTAGGGACAGGACTTTATACGACTGTAACAAGAGTTTATATTTCATTAGAGGAAGCCCTGGGAGTTCATTGAAAAGAGCAATGACAACTCTTAAGAAAATCATCTTGGCTTTGTAGAAAATGAACTGGAATGGAGAGAGACTGGAGCCACAGAGAGTGGGTTAAGTGTCCCTTGGAAAGGGCAGCTAGGTGGCACAGTGGTTAGAGCACCAGCCCTGAAGTCAGGAGGACCTGAGTTCAAATCTGGCCTCAGACACTTAACATTCCCTAGCTGTGTGACCCTGGGCAAGTCACTTAACTCCAATTGCCTAAAAAAAAAAAAAAAAAAGCCCTTGGAATAGTCCAGAGCTGCTCCATGGATCGAGTTCAGAGTACATAAATTTGGAGAGAGAAAAACATCTTTATTAAACTCATCTCTGACTGCAAAATAGCATTTTCTTCATTTATTTAAAAACCTTTCTCTGAGAAGGGATCCATAGGTCTCTCCAGACTGCCATTGCCAGTAATACCAAAACAGCTGGTCTAGGTGATGAGGTCTAACCAAAGCTGAGCTGAGGGTGGTCATGGGGCTCCGTTTGGGAACTGAGTGAGTATGAGGGCCAGAGGGTAAAGAATCAAGGATGACCCGAATGTTTCAAACTGGGAGTGCCCTTCCTGGCAGAGAGAAGGCCTGGAGAAAGGATGAGTCCTGTTTTGGAAGTTTTCTGAGTTTGACGTCCTGGGGATAGTCAATCCTGGGAGATGTCCAAGAGGCACTAAAATGTGCAACCAGCACTTTGGAAATGTTGGCAGCCCCCTCAGGTAGGCCTTTGCCCGTGTTTTGATGGCTGATGGACGTTGAGCGATAGGCTTCTGCTGCTCACATTTCCTTGTTTTGAGATGTCTGAGGTGCCCATCTGCGTTGTTTTGGGCCTGGCACAAATCTGCTACTGACTCAGTCCTAAGGCCCAGGTCTTTGGAAATGTTTTCTTTGGTTTCCTGTTGGCAAACCTGTACTTTTTTTTTTATTTGTTTAAAGAGTCACGGCTGCAAGAAGATGGATTTCTGCACAGGAGGGTAGCCCTCCCAGGCCTGGAGCCTCGTAACCTGCTCTGTGTTAACAGACCCATTGCTCAGGAAATCCGCCCAGCCTCAGGCTAAAGCCAGGTTACAATGGCAGCTTTCCACAAGGTGCTCCAAGAGTGGAGCTGCTGTTCAGTCATTTTTCAGGCGTGCCCCAATCTTCATGATCCCATTTGGGGTTTTCTTGGCAGACTTTCTGCCATTTCCTTCTCTGGCTCATTTTACACATGAGGAAACTGAGGCAGACAGGGTGACCTGACTTGTCCAAAGTCAAGAGCCAGTATCTGAGGCCAGATTTGAACTCCTCTCTCCAGACCCAGCCCCCTGTCTACCCTCCCTAGCTGCCCACTGATAGTCACTTTTCCTAGGGATGGCTTTGGTCCCCTTGGACACAGCAGAGATTAGCCATCAATGTGAAATGGCTGACCCACATGGAAAGACCTTCTGGCTATGGTTTCCCCACCTGGGGAACTGGTAAGAAGCCCACTTAGTATCCACGAGCTCACGCTGCCACATGTGTATCATTAGAAGGGATGTGGTATCTCTTTTCCTGTATATTGTAGCCTCTTCTTTCTCCAACAGTCATTTCCCTTCTTTCCCCACCCACTCTTGAACCCTCCCTGGTAACAAAAACATCACCTGCCCAGTTACCAGCTCTGACAGCGTTTGTTCCCTTCTCCGTGCCCCACCTTTCTACCCAAAGGAAGAAGGGATGTTTGCTCTTCATCATTCCCCAGACTGAGCTTGTCAAGTCCTATCAGCTGGGATTTATTAAGTGCCTACTATGTGTCAGGCTGTGCTAAGTTCTGGGGGTACCAAAAAAGGCAAAGAGCCAGAACATCCCCTGCTCTCAAGGAGCTCAGTCTAATAGACAACATGCGAATGACTGCAGACAAACACGATCTGGACAGATCAGAATGGGTATCATCACAGAGGGAGGGAGGAGGACTTGCAATGTAGAACTTGACTTGGGGCTTGAAGGAAGCCAGGAGGCAGGGATGAGAAGGGAGGGAGTATGGGGAAAGGCCCAGAGTCAGGAGACGGAGGGTCTTGTTGGAGTAACAGCCAAGAAGCCAGTGTCACTGGATCTTACAGTCTGTGGAGGGGAAGAAGCTGCAAAGAAGTTTGGAAAGGGAAGTGGGAGCCAGGTTATGAAGGGCATCGAATGTCAAGTAGAGGATTTTACAGTTTGATCCTAGGAGAATCACTAGTTGGTTAGATAGAGGGGTGACGTAGTTCAGACTGGGGCTTTAGGAAGATCAGTTTGATAGCTGAGTGGAGAGGGATTGGAGGCAGGAAAACTAGCAGGTATGGGGTGATAAGGACCTGCATTTGGAGGAAAGGACACGTGTGTGAGAGGTGTTCCAAAGGTAGAAACATCCACCCCTAGCAACTGATTGCATATGGAGGGTGAGCAAGAAGGAAGAGAAAAAGTTGTGGTCCTGGAGAATACAGGGGAGATCAGGAGAAGGCAGGGTTTGAAGGTAAAGATTTTGGGTTTTCAAACCCTTTCCTTTTCACTGACATCATTGTACTTGCGCATAATAGTCTCCTGGTTCTGCTGACTTCATTCTGGATCAGCACAAGTCTTTCAATATTACTCTGACTTCCTCATATTCGTTACTTATGGGCAACAATATTCCACTGCATCCATTTGTTGAATCATTTCCTAATTGATGGGCACCATTTTCCCTTATTTTTTTGCTACCCCCCAAATTATTCCATAAATATTTAAGCAAATATAGGTCTCTTCTGTCTCTGGCTATCTGTTCATTGCTTCTTAGGACTACAACAGTTGCCAAAGGATTAAAAATTAATATCTTGATAGGAAAAGATAATGATGAATGGTGGAGGGATTATGGGAAAGCTGGGACACTAATACATTGTTAGTGGAGCTGTGAATGGATCCAACCATTCTGGAGCAATTTGGAACTATGCTCAAAAAGTTATCAAATTGTGCATACCCTTTGACCCAGCAGTGTTTCTATTGGGCCTATATCCCAAAGAGATCTTAGAGGAGGGAAAGGGACCCACATGTGCAAGAATGTTTGTGGCAGCCCTTTTTGTAGTGGCTACAAACTGGAAACTGAATGGATGCCCATCAATTGGAGAGTGGCTGAATAAGTTATGGTATATGAATGTTATGGAATATGATTGCTCTGTAAGAAACGACCAGCAGGACGATTTCAGAGAGGCCTGGAGAGACTTGCATGAACTGATGCTGAGTGAAACGAGCAGAACCAGGAGATCATTGTACACAGCAATAAGATTATACAATGATCAATTCTGATGGACATGGCTCTTTTCCACAATGAGTGATTCAGGCCAGTTCTAATGGTCTTGTGATGGAGAGAGACATCTGTACCCAGAGAGAGAGCTGGGGGAGCCGAGTGTGGATCACAACATTGCATTTTCATTTTTTTTTTGATATTTGCTTGCATTTTGTTTCTCATTTTTCCCCTCTTTCATCTGATTTTTTTCTGATGTAGCATGATAATAGAAAAGGGAGAATTATCTTCTGAATTATGATAACTGAGGACCCAAGCCAGCAGTGGCTGCTGGGTCAAGGCAGGAGCAGGGGAACCTGGGATAACGGTAACAGGGATGGCCAGGAGACAGGACAAAACCATGACAGCAGGCACTGTGTGTAGCAGAGAGAAGGCAAAGAGCAGAGGGCACTGGGCCAGCCCTGGGACCCCCACCAGCAGTGCATCAGGCATAGTCTTGAGGTGCTGGAACTCAGAGCAATCCCTTGATAACCAGGCCAGTCTCTTGCCTCTTCATGATGTGTTTTTCTTTCATTTTTCAAATGTAAAACTGAAAAATAAAAAATAAATCAAAAATTAAAATTAAAAAATTAAAAAAGAATTAAAAAATAAAATAATGTAAAACTGGACATTATACACCAATTGTTCCTGTGCTCTGGGCTTCAAAATCCTGATCTAAACTTGCATCTTTCACATCTTCCTTCAATCCTTCCTCCTCCAGGTGATGGAAATGGAAATCGTTTCAGGCTCTTCCTCCCCATTGGGCAGCTTAGCAGGTTTCCTTTTTGTCCCTGTTTCTTAAGAAGTCGTATCCTGACCGGACAGCCTGAACTTGACCTTGATATTTCCTCTTCCTTTTCACAGCCAAACTCAGAGAAACAGCTCGGGAGTTGGCCCATCATCTACCTCCTGGAAGACCCCTGGCAAGCTGGGATTTCCTCCATCCCTGCGCCTTCTTCAATGTCAGCCCCTAAATCCACGGCTCAGTCATTGTCAACCTTGACCTCTCTACAGCACTGGGCAGGATGCTCACCCCTACGTCCTGCTTCCTTCCCTCCCTGTCTAACCTTCCTTCTTGGTCTCCTTTATGTATCATGACCCCTAGGGATGGACCAATCAGCAGCTGTGATGGGGAAAGTTTGGAACACAAGGTTTTGCAAGGGTCAGTGTTGGAAAATGACCCATGCATATGTTTTGTAAACAAAAAAAAATGGGGAAGCAAAAGGAAAGCCCACTCCATTTCACTTTAAAACTTATTAAAAACAAAACAAAACAAAACAAAACAGCTGTGCTTTACTCATTAAGCACCTACCATTAGGCCAGACTTTGGGGAGACCGACAAAACCCAAGCCATCCCTTACCTTTTAATGGGGGAGACAACAAATACACGTATCAACCTATCAAGTGGCTAAGCATCTGTATATAAAGTAGTCCAATAAAGGTCATTGAAGGGGAAAGCTGAGTAGCTTCTGGGGATGGAGAAGTCTGGGCCAGGTCACTCAGTGGTTGGGAAGTCTCCTCAGTCCAACTCCGGTCTGTGCTTCTGAGCAAAGGTAACTGCCTAGGTATACCGTTGGTGCTCAATAAATCGCCACCAATGGGATTTCATGATGCTTGAATTCCAGGGAAACATTCACGCTCAGATTCCTGCCCAGATGTTACAGAACACCTGGTGGTGTGGAAAGATCACCAGAAGAGGCAGGAAAAACCGGAGAGCCCCAACCTCACAGGGGGCTTCCTTTGATGTTTCAGGGGGACCATCCCCCCCAACCCTTGCTAGATGGTCTTAGCGCTCCGAGGTCGCCCTGGTTGTTCCCCGGCCACGGTCTGATTTGTCCTCAGGTGTGTCCAAATTAAACTTCCTCCCAGCCAGTGGAGCATCTGGAGGGGCAGGTGGGTCTCTCGTGACCTCGTTCTGCAGGACCCTCAAGAGCGTCCCTGCGGGCGGACCTTACAGGCGCCCCAGGGCCCGGCGTCTGGGGGATCTGAGTTCGGATTCTGCCTCGGACACTTACGAGCTGCGTCCTCCTGGGCAGGTCATTTTCCCTCTCTGAATCTCAGTCTCTTCATCTGGAAACGGGGGAAACAAGGGTACCCACGTGCCAGGGCGGGACACGAAGAGCCCCTGTGACGCAGCAGCCAGAGGCTGTCAAGTGTGAGAGCTGGACGGGGCTCGTCCTGACTCCGAGGCTGGCTCTCCGGCCCCTCTGCGTAGGGAGCCTCTGCGGCGCTTTCCGGATCGGGGTCTAGGAGCTGGGGATACGCCCACTCACACCCACACTCACACACGTGCATGTGCGCACACTCACATTCACATATGTACATGTGCACACACACATGTACATGTACACATACCCACACACGTACACGTGCACACACCCACACACATACACATGCACACACGTACACGTGTACACACACACATGCACGCACACACACACTTGTGTATATGTGCCATACGTTGTATACAACACAACACAATCTCAAATCCTATTTTTAAGGACGAAAGGGGAGGAGTAGACCAGGGGCCCCTCAAGTTTGGCCGGCCCGCCCCCAACCTCGCTGTCAAACGGGGGGGGGGGGAGCGCGAGGCCGCGGGCCCGGGTGTCTTCAAGCTGCCCGGCTCTGAGCCTCAGGGCCACGAGGGCGCCGGCAGGGGCTCACGGAGAGCCGGTCCGGGGGCCCGGGACTCACGGTCCGCCAAAGCGGAGACCCTCCCGTGCCCCCTCCGGCCAGCCTCCTGCGGTCGCGGCTCTTCACCACGAGGGGGCGCCGCGCACCTGCCTTTGGCTCCCCCCGGGGTCGGCGGCCACGCACCTGAGCGCCCGGCCCCCCGCCCCGAGGTGCGGCCGGCCCGTTGTCCCTTGCCCCCCGCCCTCGGGGACCCTCTTGCCCCCTCGGCAGCACGTCCGCGGGAGTGCGAGACCAAGTTTATCAGAGTTATGTCCGCGGGCGGAGAAGCCCAGCGACAGCAGGCTGGGACCCGCCCAGCCACCCAGCCGGCCCGGCAGGTTGGAGCAAGGGGCCCCGGGCGGCAGCCTCCTCCGCTCCCCCTCGCCGCGTCCCTCCCGCCCCCAGCCGCTTGAGGCTGCCCACAAATGTACCCACTGCCTAGTGAGACAGAGACAGAGACAGAGACAACGAAAGGGAGACAGAGACAGAGAAATGGAGAGATAGAGACAGAGAGGGAGATACAGAGAGACAGAGAGAGATACAGAGACAGAGAGACAGAGACAGAGATAGGGAGAGACAGAGACAAAGAAAGGGAGACAGACAGAGAAATGGAGAGATAGAGACAGAGAGGGAGAGACAGAGAGACAGACAGCAAAAAAAGAGGAGAGAGAGACAGAGAGAGAGCGGGGTTTCTGCCCACAAGCTGCTGCTTACACACAAGTTATCTGACAACCATTTATAACAAAAGAAAAGGCGCCGAAGCTGACGGAGCAGCTCTGCTCTGGGCTCCTCAGTCAGCAAAGGGACACAGAGTCACTGTTAACTAGGTGTCAGGCACTGATGTATGTGTACAAATACATGTGTGCACATGTGCATACTGCCTTGTGTTGTATTGTATATGATGCAGGTCATACATCCACATGAGTGCTCACACGGCACTTGTATTGGTGTGTGTATATGTGAGTGTGAATGTGTGTGTGTATGTGTGTCAGTGTGTGTGTGAATGTAAGAATGTGTGTATGTGAGTGTGTGTCAGTGTGTCCTAGGCCACTCAATGCAGGCCTGGGAAGCACCTCAGAGGCTCCAGGCCGTCTCCCTACCAGTAAGCTCTGGGGCTGTGCCTCAGTCGCCTCTGGACGTTCTTTGGTCCAAGCTGCTTGTGTTCACATCCGAGCTTTGTCACCCGCCACATGATTTCGGCCTGGTCTGGGTCTCAGTTTCCTCATTTGTAAATGGAAGAAGAGCTGGTCCCGGTGGGCTCTGGGGTCTCTGGCTCCTGACCTGTGACCTCTTCCTTTCACAAATCTCTCTAACTGTGTTTGCCAGGATGGCGCAGAAGCCCCAAGGACTTGACTGACCAATCAGGAAGCTTCTGGAGGGATGGAGTGGCCGGGCCTCTGGTGGAAAATGCCAGAATCATTTTGAATGAATGAATAAAACATGTTTATTAAGCCCTGAGCTAAGCACCAGGGATCCTGATGGAAGAAAGCAAGAGTCCCTGCCCTCAAAGAGCTGACCCAGGAAAGACAAAAGGCTGTTGGAGGGCAACTGGCAAAGCCCCGCGGTCCCTGGCATGGCCGTGGCGGGGGGATGCCCGGCAGAGAGGCAGGCCACAAAACATAACTACGGCAATGGCTAAAAGCCCTTTATGTGCGTTATTTAAATCTCACAACAACACCGAGAGAGGTGAGATTATTGTTCCCATTTTATGAGGAGGCTCAGAGACTTTATGTGACTTGCCCACAATCACACAGCTAAGAGTCGTCTAAGTCCAGATGCAGTGCCTCGGTGAGACCTCCATTTCATCTGAAGGAAAGACTAGTGACTTCCATCTCATCCAAGGTCAGGGGACAGACAGCCAGGGGAAGGGCGCCCTGCTCTTAGTGGCACTTCTGCTAATTGGGTTCTGGGATGGCCTGGGAAAGGGGGGAGGGTGAGAAGGCAAGGAAGGGAGGATTAGGTGCTCCTGGTGCTGAGGCTCCTGTCCCAGCTTCATGGAAGGAAATGTTCGTTATGTTGTGAAGACATTTGCCATCCAAACAAGCTCTTACTTTGGAAGTATCCGGGACTTGCCGGTCACAGTTTTTACATGAAAACCCCTTGCCAAGGCTGGTCTGATCTGAGTGTGAGATGTACCAAGATTTGCCAATGTGCCAGCTGAGCCCTGAAGAAAAAGCATTTGCTTAATATGCAAGAAAAGGCCCCAGGATCCTAGCTCCAGCACTGGAAGGAAATGTGGCCAGTTCCCATTCTCAAGCTAGGGAAACCGAGTCCCAAAGAGATCGTGAGTTGTCCAAAGCCTAGAGAAAAAATGTCACAACTGGGACTTAAACCTACATCACGGCAGGCACACGAGCTGTGTCCTTCCAGTTTCATCCCTGAACAGTTCCCCTTCCATTTAGAATGTCTTCCCCCTTTAGAATATAAACTCCTGGAAAACAGAGAGACTCTCTTTGTGTTTGAGTGTATTCCCAGCATTTAGCACAGTGGCTGGCACTTAGTAGGCACTTAACACATGCTCTCTGCTGTCCATCCATTATAACAGGCAATCTGATGTAGAAGCAGCAGTTTCACATTTTTAATCTGGATCATGTTAACTGAAGGGATTTCTCACTTCTGTGCTAGGATTCCGCAGGATTGAGTGAGTTACTACGGCTTTTTAATTCTATCTCTGCGGCTTGGGATCCATCCGTCCCTTTCTCTCTGCTCCCACTGTCACCATGTCACTTCTCTTCTGCTGCAGTGTGATCTCTAAGGTAAGTCTCTCCTGGCCCCCTTCCATCCTGCCTGCAGGAGCCACCTGTGTGACCACTCTAACTCAAGAGCTTCGGGGGCTCCTGCTTACCTCTGGGTCAGAAAACCAACTCCTCCGCCTGGACTTTCTAGCCTCCCACCATGAGATTGTAGCCCTGCTTTCCATGCCTCTGGCTGCTCTTCCTTGGTTTTCCTTGGGACTATTTTTGTTTCCTCATTGGGAACTGTGATGTAACAATCCAGATGTGGTGGCTGCTCTCTCCTTGATGAAGAATTTGCAATAAAAATCTCCACATATCTATTCAATTTTCCCATTTATTTTCTTTTGTTATATCAAACATGATAAAAATATATGTAAATACAATATAGATATGCATATATCTATATTGCTGCATGAGAAGAATCCAATCAAAAAGGGAAAAAATGCAAGCAAACAACAAAAAGAGTGAAAATGCTCCGTCTTGATCCACACTCAGTTCCCACAGTTCTCTCTCTGGGTGCAGATGCTCACAAGATCATCGGAACTGGCCCGAATCATTTCATTATTGAAGAGTCATGTTCATCATATAATTTTGTTGTTGCTGGGTACAATGATCTGGTTCTGCTGATTATACTCAGCATCAGTTCATGCAAGTCCCTCCAGGCCTCTCTGAAATCGTCCTGCTGGTCGTTTCTTACAGAACAATAATATTCCATAACATTCATATACCATAATTTATTCAGCCACTCTGCAATTGATGGGCATCCATTCAGTTTCCAGTTTCTAGGCACTACAAAAAGGGCTGCCACAAACATTCTTGCACGTGTGGGGCCCTTTCCTTCCTTTAAGATCTCTTTGGGATACAAATACAGTAGAAACAATGCTGTTTTCCATTTATTTTCTTCTTTTCTGTTTCATCCTTAAACATCCTTAGGATGATCCTGCTTAATTGGGTCTCTCACCAAGTTTTCTATAAACAATCTTGCTTTTTCTTCTGCTACTTTTCACTGTGTTAAGACCTGCATTCAAATCTGATCTTGGACACTAACTGTGTGATCCTGGACGAACCACGATTTCTGTCTACCTGCTTCTTCATCTGTGAAAATGGAGATAATAACAACACCTCCCTGCAGGATTGCTGTGAGGATAAAATTAGATAATATTTCTAAAGGTCTTTGCTAATCTTAAAATATTATATGAATGCTAGCTCTTATTAGGTAATACAAATAGGTCTCGATTAGTATGAATAATGAATGCTGTGAAGTGGTTATATGGATTTAAATTCTCCCTATTTGAAGTTATAATTATGTAAAATATGGCAATTGGTTCCAGCCCAATGGAAATATCCAATAAGAATTCAAATAAGGTGACCACTTCACAGGATTCATTATTCACACTAATTGGGAGCTCACTGTATATTATGAGATGATACAGCCTTCCACCGTTCTGTTTCGTAAGATTTTACAAGGAAGTTTCTGCTATAAAGTTGCCTTTAATTGCCATGGCTGTCCACTGTGGGAAAACATCAAATGTTCAGAGTTCCTTGAGGGCATATGACCATGTTAGACATGTTGCAAAAAATAAATAAATAAATAAATAAATAAATAAATAAAATAAATAAAAACAAAAGCAAAACAATAAAAATGAAGAAAGTGAAAAATTATGTGTCAATCTGCATTCAGTTATTTCTCTTGAGTTGAACAGCATTTTTCAACACAAATCCTTCAGAATTCTCTGGCAGCATCGTATTGCTGAGAACAGCTAAGTCATTCACAGTTAATCATTGTTGCTTTTCTTTTTGATTGTATTGTTTGTGCAAAACCTTTTTCATTTAATATAATCAAGATTATCCATTTTACATTCTGTGATCCCGGTCATAAATTCTTCCCTTTTCCATAGATTTGGACTAGATTATTCCTCGTTCTCCATCTGTAAAAAGAGTGTTAGACAGGGTGACTTCTGAGTTCTCTCCCAGCTCAATTGCTACCCGAGCTACTTGAGGGGGTTGAGGGCCCCTGTGGGACAAGTTCCACCTCTGGCTGCCTTAGGCCACTCTAAATTACAGATGAGTAGTTGATCTATACTTGGGGGTGGTGGGAGGGAAGTTTCTGCAGAGTGATGATCTCACGAGTATCTCTTGAGCTCCTTTGGAGCACCCACATTTTTCCAATTATGGGCACTAAGCCATTAAAGGTGGATGGGTAATTGCACCCTGGGAGGGCAGAAATTCACCCTGTAGCAGTTCAGTTTAATTTGACAAGCACATACTCAGTTCCTCCCCTGCCCCAGACACTAGGCTGGCAGCTGGGAATCAGGGGGTTAAAGGTGCATCCCTTGCTTTCTGGGAGCTCATAAACAACAGGTACAAAGTAAATACAAATAAATGTGTAAATATTATGCTTGTGAGATCTGTAAGACAGCCCTGGCTTCTTTCTTACCTGCATACTTCTGGATACAGGCAACTGTGACCTTCGAGGTGATAATTATGCCCAGCTGGCTTTGTTTTTCCACATTTTGGCTGATCTTGGGCAGAGAAAGTCCAAGTCCGTCATCATTTTTCTGCTGTTCCATGCAACTGTTTGCTGACAAGTAATTTTTAGACCGTTAGTACTGTTTGGAGCTATCCATGATATATGAGGGAGCTTCTGGATTTTTTTCTGTCCAACACAGGGACTGGTCGGGATGGAGGTCCCTTCCAGATTGAGCCCAAGTCTAGAAAGGACCTTCGAGATCCCCCTGTCCAAATTCTTCATTTTATAGAGATGCAAAGTGAGACTCAGAAAGAGAAGGGGAAAGACTGGCTCAAGAGCACAGCCTTAGAAACAAAGTGCAAAGGAGACAGGAGTCCTCTTGCTGTAAGCCTAGGGATCTCTCCATGGCCTCTTGCTGGGAAGTGTCTGCTGGGGGGGGGGGCAGTCAGAGGGAAGTTGCACGTTATTTTCTTTCATGTTTTAATTGTGAGAAACAGTTTTCTCTGAAGTGAAACTCAGCTGCAGGGAAAGAATTTAACAGCATGTGGAAGTGCTAATTAGAGCTAATTATCTACCTTTGGCAACGCTGGCCTAGCAGGACTAGGTCCAGCACAGGCAGACCTTTGGCTTAACAGAGTTCCTGTTCAGTGATCTGGCAAATTGCTCAAGAAACTCCAAGACAAAACTTCTCTTTACGCCTAAAGTTTCAGGACGTGTTTTTGAAAGACAAAAATGAGATGAGAAGGAAAGGGAGAGGGAGAAGGTGACCACTGTCCTCTAGAACACGAGCTCTTGAGGTTCCCCACAGAGCACCTGCCAGGTTTGGTAAATGGAACTGAACCCTGAGAAGATGATGAGCCCAGGGTTTCCCAGCATTCTAGAGTCATGATCCCAATCCAAACCACTCAATTCAGTGTCAGTCTTTCCATTGAACCATGATGTATTTTACTTCTTTATTTGAAAATGTTGCTTTACAAATTAGAAGAACAGAGGATAGTCTTAGATCTATGGAGAAGGAAGGAATTTGTGATCAAAGAAGAACTGGAGTATATTACGGTGCAAAATGGATATTTTTGATTATATTAAGTTAAAAAGGTTTTGTACAAACAAAACCAATGCAGACAAGATTAGAAGGGAAGCAATAAACTAGGGGAAAATTTTATATTTAAGGGTTCTGATAAAGGCCTTATTTCTAAAATATGTAGAGAACTGACAAATTTATAAGAATTCAAGCCATTCACCAAATGATAAATGGTCAAAAGATATGAAAGACAATTTTCAGATAAAGAAGTTAAAATTATTTGTAGTCATATGAAGGGGTGCTCCAAATCAGTATTGATCAGAGAAATGCAAATTAAGACAACTCTGAGGTACCACTACACAGCTCTCAGATTTGCTAAGATGACAGGAAAAGATAATGACGAATGTAGGAGGGGATGTGGGAAAATAGGGACACTGATACATTGTTGGTGGAACTGTGAACGGATCCAACTATTCTGGAAAGCAATTTGGAACTATGCCCAAAGGGCTATCAGACTGTGCATACCCCTTCATCCAGCAGTGTCTCTAGTGGTTCTTTATCCCAAAGAGATCTTAGAGGAGGGAAAGGGCCCCACATGTGCAAGAATGTTCGTGGCAGCCCTTTTTGTAGTGGCTAGAAACTGGAAACTGAATGGATGCCCATGAGATGGAGAACAGCTGAATAAGTTATGATATATGATTGTGATGAAATATTATTGTTCAATAAGAAATGATCAGCAGGATGATTTCAGCATGGAGAGACTTAATGGACTGATACTAAGTGAAGTGAATAGAATCAGGAGATACATGGCAACAACAAGATTATATGACGATCAATTCTGACGAGCATGGCTCTTTTCAAAAATGAGATGACTCAGGTCAGTTCCAATAGACTTGTGATGGAGAGAGTCATCTGCATCCAGAGAGAGGACTGTGGGGACTGAATGTGGATCACAACATAGTATTTTCACTTTTTTATTGTTGTTTGCTTGCTTTTTTTTCTTTATCATTTTTTCCTTTTTGATCTGATTTTTCTTGTGCATCACAATAATTATGGAAATATGTATAGAAGAATTACACATGTTCCACATATATTGAATTACTTGCCATCTAGGGGAGGGGTAGAGGGAAGGGAGGGAAAAAATTTGGAATATAAGGTTTTGCGGGGGTGAATGTTAAAAATTATCTATGCATATGTTTTGAAAATAAAAAAGCTTTAAAAAGAAAAAAATGTCACTTTATTGTTTTTGAAGTCATTGATAAAGCACTAATTCATTGAACTTTGAATTCTTCATATCTCCAAAATATTAGTAAAGAAGCTAAAAAAGAACCTAGCAGGTACATTTTCCAATCTTAGAAGATTGGAAAATACTTAATAAATATCATTTCATCCTCATAACAATCCTGGAAGGTAGGTGCTATTATTATCTACCTTTGATAGATAGAAACTGGAGCAAATAGAGGTTGATTTGCTCACCGTCACTTAGTCAGTATCTGAAGCTAAAACTGTGCTATACCTACCTACTATTAAAGTTGAGGTATCCAATATAGTTTGAATAGAGAAGGATTAAAATTAAGTAGAACCTTTTAATAAGCAAAATGCTGGCTACACTTGCATTCTGACCTGACGGTTGTGTGTGTATATATGTGTATGCCTTTGAGTATATGTCTTTGTGTGTGTGTTTATGTATCTGTATTTGTGTCTTTGTGTGTATATCTGTGTGTGTGTGTTTGTGTGTGTATCTTTGTATGTGTGTCTTTATGTGCACAGGCCAGTGACATAATGAAAGGGAGGACTAATCTTAGTGGGAAGAGGGTTGAGCTAAGATCTATCAATTGGTAAATCGATAGACAATTTCATTTCAATTTCACTCAATAAGCACATAATGATTCATATGTTCTGGGCATTGCTATATGCTAGGAATATGGAGACAATGGATTATCAATGCCAGGATTATCAATCAATCAACCATTAGTTTGGGGTGTACTAATGGATCTCTGTCTTCATCAATGTGGATGTCCTCTTCAACAATACAGATGTAGGATCCTCTCTGTTTGCCCATCCTTCTTGATCCTGTCCATGTCTTCCCATAAATATGCCCCAGGAAGATCTTATTATGTTACCTGTTCATATCCTTTGACTGTTGGGGAATAGCTCTTGTTCTTATAAATTTAAATCAGCTCCTTACATATATCTTGCAAGTGAGGTCTTTATCAAATACTTGCAGAGGTTTTTTTCCCCTCATTACCTATTTCCCTACTAGTTTTAATTGAATTAGAATTATTTGTCCAAAAAAATTTTAAAGTATGTAAAGAAAGTTGTTCATTTTATCTCTTGTAATCTGATTAAATTTTTACACAATAAGAGTTTGGGATGAATCATTGAACCTCCCAGCCAGTGACATAATGAAAGGGAGGACTAATCTTAGTGGGAAGAGGGTTGAGCCGAGATATGATTGGTAAATCGATAGACAATTTCATTTCAATTTCACTCAGTAAGCACATAATGATTCATATGTTCCGGGAATTGCTATATACTAGGAATACAAAGACAAAAAGGAAAGGATTCCTCCCTCCAGGAATCTACCATTTTTTTGGAAAAGAAGCGACAAGGTACACATAATTTTTATTATATTGCTTACTGTTTTGGCAGGGTGGGGGAAAAGATAATTTAGAACTCAAAACTTTTTTTAAATGTCAAAAAAATTAGTTTTACCTGCAATTAGAAAAGAAATTATTTTTTTTTCTTTTTTTAAATTTTATTTGCATAACATATGTGTGAGTAATTCTTCAACATTAACCTTTACATAGCTTTCTGTTACAAATTTTTCCCCCCAATTCCCCACCCCTCCCCTAGATGGCAGGATATCCACTACATGTAAATTACATTAAAATACTTGGTAAATCGAATATATGTATAGATATTTCCAAACTTATCATTGTTGTGCAAGAAAAACTGTATCCCCAAGAAAGAAATATCAGATAAAGGAAACACAATGTAAACAAACATCAATCAAGAGTACGAGAATGTGGTGTTGTGGTCCACATTTCACATCCCTCTCTCTGGGTGTATATGGCTTTCCTCAGTGAACAATTGGAAGTGGTTTGAAACATTTCATTGTTACAGAGAGCCATGCCCATCAGAATTGATCATCATGTAATATTGTTGTTGCTGTGTATAATGATCTCCTGGTTCTGCTCACTTCACTCAGCATCAGTTCATGCAAGTCTCTCCAGGCCTCTCTGAAATCGTCCTGCTGGTCGTTTCTTACAGAACAATAATATTCCATAACATTCATATACCATAATTTGTTCAGCCACTCTCCAATTGATGGGCATCCCTTCAGTTTCCAGTTTCTAGCCACTACAGAAAGGGCTGCCACAAACATTCTTGCACATGTGGGGCCCTTTCCTTCCTTTATGATTTCTTTGGGATATAAGCCCAATAGAAATGCTGCTGGGTCAAAAGGTATGCACAGTTTGATAACTTTTTGAGCATAGCTCCAAATTGCTCTCCAGAATGGCTGGATCCGTTCACAGCTCCACCAACAATGCATCAGTGTCCCAGCCTTCCCACATCCCCTCCAACATTCATCGTTATCTTTTCCTGTCATTTTAGCCAATCTGACAGGTGTGTAGTGGTATCTCAGGGTTTTCTTGATTTGCATTCTCTGATCAATAGTGATTTGGAGAACCTTAGAAAAGAAATTATTAAAAATTATTTTAAAATTTTTTAATCTTATTAATGTTAATAAAATTATTTATTTTTTTAAGGGAAGGGGGAGGGATGAAGAAAATCAGGAGAAAGGAGAAGGAAGATGCAGAAATGAAGAGAAAGAGGAGTAATATTAGTGGTTCACAAGGAAGTCTTGAACTGGTGCTTTAGAAATGCTGTGGAAGAAGCAAGACTGAATTTTTTTTTAAGTTGTTTCTGTGTGTAAATGAGGAAATGAGAGCAAAGTGAGAGATAAGAAAACACAATGCTCTCTTTCATTAAACAAATGCCCCTTGTGCTTACTATTGACTCGGTCATTATTGATTTTGGGTTTTTTTAAAAAGTGAACCTAAACCCCCCAGACTAAGCAGACTAGCGATACCTCCCACAAAGGGCTGGAGAGCCAGAGAGATGGCTGGTTACCTTCAGAGAAAGCAGGCTCTTCAGAGAGGTTCAGCGCTGGGCAGAGCCCTGGGCAGGAGAATTCTGGTGACAGCACTGACCAAAATGGTCAGACGCTGCCCATAAGCAAGGCTTCTCTCCATCCCTCCTACTGCTACTGCCTTCCCTCTGAAGTGACTTTCCCTCTACCCCATTTATTTTGTATTCTGGTATACAGGAAGTGCTTAATCCTTGTTGACTGACTGTAACTCAGTGGATTCACTGCCCATCTAACTGCATGTCATAATCTGAATAAAAGACATTTTCCACCCATTTGTTTTTTCCTTGAAGAGCTGTTGGCCAGTCTCTGTTGAGTAATTGCGGATCTCATGACTTTCCCTCTACCCCATTTATTTTGTATTCTGTAGATATGTGCATGTTGTCTCTCCCATTAGAATGGGAGCTCCTAGAGAGCAGACGTCCTGTTTCTGCCTTTTTTGTGTCTTCCAAGTTTAGCATAGTACCTGGTATACAGGAAGGGCTTAATCCTTGTTGACTAACTAACTCAGTGGATTCACTGCCCATCTAACTACATGTCATAATCTGAATAAAAGACATTTTCCATCCATTTGTTTTTCCCTTGAAGAGCTGTTGGCCAGTCTCTGTTGAGTACTCGTGGATCTCATTGAGGAAGTCTTATAATGTCCTGGGACTGGCTCTAATCACACAAAGTCATCCATTAATAGGATTATCCGGAGGACACAACTGGTAGGGAATCTCTTCCAGTTGGACCTCATCGGTGATACAGATGAACGCTTTTGGGATCTTACAGCAACCTGTTTGGGGTCTTGTTTGATGATAATAATCCCTGGGTCATTGGACAAAGTTAGATCGACGTTAGGAAGCTGGCTGGTGCAGTGAATGGTGTCCAGTTTGGAGCTGGGAAGATGTGACCCTAGGTAAATCACTTGTTTGTCTGTAAAATGGGCAACATAAGAGCACCTGCTCTAAAGTAGGATTGTGAGGACTGAAGAGCATAACCTAGGGGCAGGGCTTAAAATGTTATGGAAATGCCCATTTCTAATGTCTTGATGCAAATATTCTATGAGAGTCCTTCGGGGTAGAGGTGAGCCAAGGACAAATTCAGTCGGGAGTCAACGAGTTTCTGCACCTTTTAGGCAATTGTGTGACTAGAAAGTTGTGGTCTGCTCTACAGAATTGTTGGAAAGACCGGTCTGTCCTCAAATAGAGACCTAGCTGAATGTGTGGGCCAAGTCTCTGTTTTATTAAGATGAGAAAGCAGGGGTACAGGGCCCTACTTTCCAAAGACTTCTCAATCACCTTTGCTAATTTGATGCTAAATTCAGCTTTATCTACCTGAGAAAGTGCCTGTCTGAGAGTGCCCTCTAAATTTCAGCACCCTGGGTCAATGCCCTGATTGCCCCACCTAACTTACTCTTTCACTCAGGGATAGACTAGTAAATATGGGAGAAAGGGGAGCATCCAAGACATAAGTTTTTATTTATTTTTTTATTAAAGCTTTTTTATTTTTAAAACATATGCATGGATAATTTTTCAACATTGACCTTTGCAAAACTTTGTGTTCCAAATTTTCCCTCTTCCCCTCACCCCCTCCCTAGTAGGCAAGTAATCTAATATAAATTAAACATGGTAAAAATATATGGTAAATATTTATACAATAATGTTATAACATGTATGTTATAATATATGTTACATGATATGTTAAACATATAATTATAGTGCTGCACCAGAAGAGTCAGATCAAAAAAGGAAAAAAAAATAAGAAAGAAAACAAGATACAAGCAAACAACAACAAAAAGAGTGATAATGCTCTGTTGTGATCCACACTCAGTTCCCACAATCCTGTCTCTGGGTGCAATTGGCTGGCTCTCTCCATCCCAAAACTATTGGAACTGGCCTCAATCATCTCACTGTTGAAAAAAGCCCTTCAAGACATATGTTTTTACATTGTCACATTATTTCCCATTATTTTCTTAAAATGAAAAATCAAAAAACCTTATGTCAAGCCTGATTTGTAGTGTTTTTGAGGTATAAATGCTCAGAATTTAACAAGCAGCTCCAATTTGAACCGGCTATTTCATAAGAACAAAACAATAAGAAGTGAACTAGTCTTTCTGAAAGACAGTTGAATTATTGCAGGAAAGAGTTAGATTCTTGACAGTTGGAATGGTTACCGTATAGAGGCAGCTGATGGCACAGTGGATAATTATAAATTCAAATCCATTTACAAGCTGTCTGAGCTTGGGCAAGTCCCTTAACTGTATCCACCACAATTTCTTCATCTATAAAGTGGAGTCTGTACTGGCAGGATCTAGAGTTAAAATGCTTTAGATTTTCAACTCAATTCAACCAACATTTATTAAACACCAACTATATACACAATATTGGATCCAAAAACAAAAGCAAGAACCAAATCTGTTCTGTAAGAGCACACATACACACAGAGCTTGCAAGACAATTTGAGATAGGAGAGAACATTGACTGAAGGAATTCAAGGAAGGTTTCATGGAGGAGGTGGGCCCTGAACTCAGCCTCAGAGGAAGATGAGGATTCTGAAAAGGTAAGAGAAGAAGGAGCACTTCCCCAAGATGCACACTGATTGGTGTCCACACATGGTAGTTGGAGGTGGTCGTGGAGTTTGAGGAACAACCAGCCTGGGTCCATCTTAGCTATTTCAAAGGTTCAGAGGAGGGTCTGGAGGCCAATTGTGGAAGGCTTTGAATGCCAAGCAGAAGAGTTTGTTTTTTGTCTTAAAGGTAATGGGGAGCTCCTGCAAGGTTTCAAACAAAGAACTTCTTGGGACTTGGGAAGATTAGCTTGTCAGCTGTGTGAGAAGTGATTAGGAGGAGATGGGGGGAGACTGGAGGGAGGAACTCTAAGGAGGTTATACCAACAGCTCAGAGGAGAAGGGATGAAGGCCTGGCCTAGGCCAAATCCCTCATTTTACAGAAATTAGAGACAGATGGACAGAGACAAGAGAGACAGAGAAAGACAGACAGACTGAAACAGAGAGAGAGAAAGAGAAGGGACAGAGAGAGAAAGAGACACAGAGACAGAACTGAAGATCATCCTGCTAGTAAATAGTAGAGTCAGGTATCAGATCCACTTTCTCTGATTCCAGGTACCAGATCTTTTGTTAAAAATACAAAACAAAAACAAAACTTTAAAATTATGGATTTAATCTACAAATGTGAATACTTCAGCATGCAAAAAACTAGAAATAAAAGATCATCCTAGAAAACTGTGTCCTTCCTCCTGTGTCCTTAAGCCCACTGCTGACATATAGTAGGTGATTAATAAATGCTTGCTCCTCCACGGCAATCCCAGTAGACTTTGGATAGAAAATGCCATCTCTATCCAGAAAAAGACCTATGGAGTTTGAATGTAAATCAACACATGCTATATGTACTTCTTTGTGTGTGTGTGTGTGTTTTTCTCTCACATGGTTTTTTCCTTTTGTTATTTTTTTCTCTCAACATGATTCATAAAACAATGTGTATCAAAAATAAATATGAAAGTGAAAAAAATAATAAATGCCTGTTCCCTTCTTCATAAGTACAAATGACCTTTCACATCCTTGCCTCCACTTTCTATTCTCCTAAATTGTGACTGTTTTCCCATGTTCCTGTATCTCTTTCTCTTAATTTCCTAATTGAAGCATGAAATGTCACAAGAGACTGAAATAAGCTCTCTGGTGACTGCCAGAAATCTCCAAGAGGGAGCTTCTGACACCAGCTGTCCATTTTCCTAAAGTCCCTCCTGGCTGCCTTGTAGATAAGCTCCCAACTGTCAGAACTGACTGCTTTGAGGTAAATCCCTGATTACTTCATTATGCCTTCAGACTTTTGAACGTCCCGGGTGGCAAAATGATGCTCCGAAGATTTTTTCCTTAGTCAGAAATGCTCATTTTGAGACACAGAGACAGAGAAACCGAAACAGACGGAGAGAAACAGATAGATAAATTGAGATGGAATTACAGACAGGAAATATCTAATGGAATACTGGGCTGGCTCTGTGAACTCCTGGATATGGACAGTCCCCTAGTAAAACAGATTGCAACCCTCAGAAGGACCTGGGCCCTCTCATCCACAAAGTTCCATCTGTACCCCACGAGGCGTTCATTTCTCTTTTGTTCCAGGTATTCTGAGCTAAATTAAATTGAAGTTTTTTTGAGTCCACACCTTGTATCTTGGCTAGGAGCTTGTTTCTCCCCCTCCATTCCTCCTCTTGTTGTTCCTTAGCCAAGATTCTGGTGTAAATCTAATCTCCCTTCCTAAATCCTGCCCACTTATCTCTTAATCTTTTCAGCCTTTCTTTGCTGAACTGAAACTAGCCTGACTCACTGCTCCTGAAGGACCTCTTCAGAGAACAGAAAGAAAATCAGGAATCCTGGAAAACAGTTGGGAGGTTTCCTGTGGAAACATCTTTCCCTCACTGGGGACACTGTAATCTCCAGATGGGCCCACCTGGGGATTTTATTCCAGAGGATAAATATAAAGATTTTACTCCAGAGCATCAGGGATGGAATAAAGGAGGCTAAATTTGGTCTTAAGGTACTGGTGGCCCGGGACATGGATGACAAATTTATCTGAGTCTTGGATCTGGAGAGGACCTCAGCAGCCATACACCAGAAAAAAATATCCCTATAAAATCCCTGACAAAGGACCATCCACAGCTTATATTTGAGTGGCGAGGGGAGGGGAGAATCCACACTGTGCTAGGTTTGGCAACAGTCCCTGCCTATCCACAAGGAGCTTATATTCTTAGAAAAAATGGCAATAGAATTTTATTTTTCCAATTATATGTAAAGATACTTTTCAACATTCATTTTTATAAGATTTTGAGTCCCAAATTTTATTTTCTCCCTTCTTCCCTTACCTCCCTTTCCCCAAAGACAGCAGAGGAGTTTATATTCTAACTTGCTCTAGTGGTATAGTGAAGATCTATCCCTCCTCGAGGTGGTAAAATGGATTGAGCCAGCTGAAAAGGCAAGATCTGGATTCAAGTCTTACCTTTCACATGTGCTTTGGTGATCACCACTTTTTGATCTCTTCTGTTGATGTCCACCCCCTTAGACGACCCCTGGCTACTCTTAGTTCTTCAGAATCCTCTCACCCTAAGACTTATTCTTCTGCTTTTCTTCTGCCATGATTGCAGGTGGGCACTAGCAGCCAATGAGCATTCAAACCCCAAAGGCCCTCTTTCTGCCTGTGATCTCCCAGGGTTCCATCTCTGCTGTCCTTCTCATGACCTGTCCTCCCATCCTTCCATCCCATCCTCCCATCCTTCCATCCCATCCTTCCATCCCATCCTTCCACCCTATGCTTCCATCCTTCTCATGACCCATAATCCCTCTACCCCTCAGTACTTTTTCAGAACATTGCTATTGTTCTGAGTTTGCTTCCTTCCTTTCCTTTCCAATCTAGACCTAGAGCAGTTCAAATACACAAGTTCAAGTCTACTTGTTCCTCTGCTCACCTCTCTCATCCCTTGTCAACCCTGGTTGACTTAAAGCTCCAATTGCCTCCTCTAATCCTACTCATGATGGAAATCATGTGGCTGAGATGATGGTTGATGGTTTGAAGATGACAAACATGCTCTCTAACCTCAACAGGCCCTTTATCCTGCTCTTGGTCCCACTCCCCACGGAAGTTGTTCCAAGCATTTTCTCCTCTCCTTGAGCCTCCCCCACCTTTCCTTGGCCCTCTCTCTCCGATGAGGATCCTGTCTCTTATTTTACAGAGGCCACTCAGCACAAGCTCCCTCTTCTTCCCTTATTTCCAAACCTCGGGCATCATCCCTTACTCTTTCCTTCTATCTCCAATCTGATGAGATGGCCCTTCTTTTTGCCAAATGGAACCTCTCTGTATTTCCCTTTGATCTCCCGAATGGACAGATGACCTCTTTGTCACTAAATAATCACCCTTCTCAATATCTGGGCTTTGTTTAACCCTCTTGACCACCTTTGTCTCTGAGATAGTCTTTTCTCTCAACTTGGAGACCTTCTGGTTCTTTTTCAAGCTGGTTTACCATTCTTCTTTCTCAGTTGCCTTTACTGGTTCATTATCCATACTACACACACCAGAGCTGTGGATATGCCCCAAGGCTCTGTCCCTGAGCCTTCTTCTCTCTGTAAGCTCCCATCAATTCCCATGGGCTTAATTATTGTCTCTCTACAGACAACTCCCAGATCTATAAATCCAGCTTCAGTCTTTCTACATGCCAGTCTCACTTTAATAACCATCTAATGGATAGCTCCACTTGAATGAATATCCCTTGGCTACTTCAAACTTAACATGGTCAAAAATAAAATGATCCTTCCCCATAAATCCATGCCTCTTAACTTCCCTATTTCTATCCAGGACCTCAATATTCTTTTAGTCACTCAGATTCACAAGCATTTAGGAAGTGCCAGGAGTCAAACTGGAAATACAAATACAGAACCCTAGACAATCTTTACGGGGCTCACCGGACAAAGATTTTTCCTATTGGCTTGAATTTCTCCCATTTTGGGAATTCTGTTTTGCTTGGCCTTGAGAACACAATAGGTCTAAGTAAATGCTTTTGACAATAAGTTTGATAAACAGACATATGTTTCTGCCCACTGTTTTATAGCTTCTGGAAGGCTGACTTCTTCTTCCAGATTGCATTAGCTAGGCAGTTAAAGTTATAGAAATGTTTAATCCTATAAACCCAAGTAACGATACCATCCTGAGATGGCAGGAGTCCTGCTTGGAGGCTTGCAAGTTTTTCCTCAAACACGTGAAATACATTAAATGGGAAGCCATTAACTGATGCTTCCCTCTTAGGGATAGAGAACATGCCAGAATGAGAGCAGATGCTGGCTATTTTTTTTTTTTTTTTTTTTTTTTTTTTACAAAGGGAGCAGAGTCCAATTCCACACCCCAGTCATTTGTTTAACTTGCCTTTTGAGCATTGTTGGTGTGGTCCCACTGGGGTGGCCTAGTGAGGAAAGGGGGAGGCTTAGAGTTAGGAAGGACTCCATTAGTGATTCTCTGGGTGGTACATTGGTTAGTGGAAGCTAACAAAAGTCTCTTAAAAATCCCCAATCTGCCTGAAATACAGTGTTAATTTAGCCTGCTGGGTCTGAGATACTCACATAAGTTAGTGGAAGCTAACAAAAGCCTTTAAAAATCCCCAATCTGCCTGAAACACAGTGTTAATTTAGCCTACCAGGTCTGAGAGGGGGTGTTGGGATAGTGAAAGTTTGCCTTGGATCTTAGGGAATTGATCTTCAATTTTGTTCGAGTCTTGCTTTCTCCTTTCTCTAATGGGTATAATGCCCTACCTGTAGAAACACCTTAACCAGGCTGCTGGTGAGACAGCTGGTGGGCAACATCTCACAGTGCTATCTATGGGACCGAGTCTCTCGGGTCTGTGGAAAGTCTTCCACTTAGTATCCTGCAGCTGGGTGTCCTGGGGAGTCCCATGAAGAAGGGGGATTGGAGTGAGTGTTGCTTTTTACCTCAAAGCACATAGAATAGTTTGCCATGCTCTTGCTCCAGAAAGACCTTGTGACAAACCTTTCTTTGTTCTGGAGAGAGGGCTTCTTGTTGTAGCTTTGGGGGCAAATAAGGATGAAGAGTCTGGCCAAGATGTTGGCTGAGGGATGGGCCATGTCATTTAGAGGATCTTCAGAACCCCTCCCCCCATTTCTCTTATTGTAAAGACTCTGGGGAACCCAAGAGGTGTTTGGGAGTGTAGTAGCCACTGAGCATAGGGCTGAATTGCAGGGTTCAGTTATTGAGCATTGTCCTAAGTATTACAGATATAAAGACCGAAAATGAAAAAAACACTTTTTAGGAGCTTGTGTTCAATGGTGTGATACAAAGGCGGCCAAAGGTGCTACCTGGGTGATCTCACAGGTGGGCAGAACCCTTCATGAGGAAATTCCTTCTACCAACTTCATAGTGACACAAGGTGAAATTTATGGGTATCAAGAGTTACTCTGAGCCCCAAGGGCTGTAGGTGAGGTACCTGTCTCCTCTTCCCCTCCTTCTGCCAACAGGTGTCACTGAGGAAGGGGCTGAATCCAACTCTTCTGGGCTTCACAGCTGGCTTCCCACTACTCTGTGATGCTCTCCGTTCAGTTGTATCTGAGTCAGGACCCCATTTGATTTTTTCTTAGAGGGATTTGCCATTTCCTTCTTCAGCCCCTTTTACAGATGAGGAAATTGAGGCAAATGGCTAGTAAGAGTCTGAGACTGGATTTGAACTCAAAGCCTCCTGACTCGAGAGCCAATGCTCTATCTACTATCCTGCCATCTAGTTGCCCTCATACAGTTTCTACACAAAAGTAAGTTCATTGGCAGAAGGTGGGAGGCACAAGCAGGAGAATAACCAAGAAAGGCCTCAGGGATCAGCCCTCGGCTACTTTGTTTGCCCATCAATCTATTTTTTTTTTTTTTTTTAGCCTTCACTGCATCTATCACCTGGTCAAGATTCCCATTTCCCATATGGTAAATAATAGTAGCTATATGTGTGTGTGTGTGTGTATGTATGTATAGCTAGAGCTTCAAGGTTTGTAAGGAGTTTGACAAGTATTTTCATTTTATTCTACCACCGCTCAATAAACTTAAGTTTATTGAAGTTTATTTTAGCTTTATTTTATGTTTAGTTTATTAAAATTTTATTTTATTGAAGTTTATTGTTTATTTAAGCTCCCTGTTATCATACATGGCCCCTCACCTTTTTAACTTCTTACACTTCACTCCCCAACACATACTCTCCTGCCCAGGCTGTCCCACAAACAGGACACCTGTTTTCTGAATTTGAGCATTTTCTCTGACTCTCTTCCTATCAAGAATGTTTTCCCTCATATCCTACTTCTGACTTTCTTCAAGTCCCAACTGAAATTCCACTTTTTAATTTATTTCCCCCAGTTACATGTAAAGCCTTTTTTTTTTTTTTTTTTTTTTTTTTTTTTATACATTTGTTTTTAAAACTTTGAATTCTGGATTCTCGCCCTTCCTCTCCATTTCCCCTATTGAGAAGGCACATGTGAAGTTCTACAAAACATTTCCATAAAAATCATGTTGCATAAGAAAACAGAGATCTCCTCCCAAAAAAATCCCCAAGCCCTCAAGAAAAAAAAAGTAAAAAAAAAGTATGCTTCAGTCTGAATTCAGACATAGTCCTTTCTCTGAGGATGGATAGCATTTTCCACCATAAGTCCTTTGGAGTAGTCTTGGTTTATTTTATTGCTTCGAATAGCAAAGTCATTCATTCCACATTATTATTACTTTGTACACAGTACATTTCACTTTGCTTGAGCTCCCGGAAGATTTTCCAGGTTTTTCTGAGAGCATCCTGCTCATCATTTCTTATGGAATAATAGTATCTCATAATCTCATACCCCAGTTTGTTCAGCCATTTCCTAATTGATGGATATCCCCTCAATTTCCAGTTCTTTGTCCCAAGAGCAGAGCTGCTATAGTTTTGTACATATGGATCTTTTTCCTTTTTAAAATCTCTTTTGGGATAAAATCCCACTTTCTACAGGAAGTCTTTCCCAATCCCGGTTAAGACCCTACCATCGGGAATTATTTCCTATTTATCTTATACCTGACTAGTTTGTATTTGTTTGCTCCTTATCTCCTCCATTAGATTGTGATTCCTTGAGGGCAAAATATTTATTGCCTTTCTCTGTTATCTCTAGCTCTCGGTTTGGGCCTGACACACAGTAGGCACTTAATGTTTATTGACTGACTGACCGACCATGGAGGAGGGGGGGTGCTATCTAAGGGACTGGAGTGGACCTGGAACAGCCAGCTGGAGGTCTGCAGGGTGGAGGGGGCGGGTGAGCTTCCCTGTCCACTCCACGAATTGTCTGGCCGTGGCTCCCTATTACCTCAGGTCCGTGCACAGCACCCTTTCTGGGGCCAAGGACCCCTATAGTTCCTGAGACCTTTCTTCCCGGGGCTCCCTTGTGCAGCAGGTACAGGGCAGGAGGGGGGTCCCTGTCCAGCACTAAGGTTCCCCGTCCTCTCCACGGCTTATCTGGCCGTGGCTCCCCATTGCTCCCATCCCTCCTGAGCTTGTCTCCGCCAGCCCGTTTGCACTGCGTGTCAGCGGATCTTTGGGCTGATTAAAGCGAACTTGGGATCACGGTGGGAGAGAGGTGGGCCTGGGCCGTTCAGGGTGTCTCCCTAGATGGGGCCAAGTACCCGGGTCCTTTCTACCCGAAAAGCTGCGACTCCCTTTTTCCTTCCCTCCCGCTCCTACTCCGGCCCCGGAGCAGACGCTGCCTGGAGCCTTCCCCCATAACGAGGAGCCGGTCCCGGGCTTTCTTCGAGGTAGGTTCCCCACTGGTCGCACCAGCCTATCCCACCCGACCCCACCGCGGGGACGCCTCGCGGCTCTGGGCAACGAGCCGCAGACGCTCGCCCGCCCCCGCCCCCGCCCCGGGGCCCCACCTCTCCCTATGGAGCCCACCAATCCGAGGCCAAGCTTCCCTTTCCTGGACGGATTCCTGGCGAATCCCAGTCCTGCGTAAGGGAGGGCCAATTGGAGGCTGGTCCGCGGGGGAGGGGGCGGGGCCGGGCGCGCGCCTACTCGCGCGGCGCCCGCGAGGGGCCAGTTGGCAGTTGGGACCCGGGACGCCCCGGAGGCTGTGGCAGCGGTCGGGAGGGAGCTGGGTGACGACGGCTGCCGTGCGGGGAGCTGGACACCCGGCGAGGTGAGCGGACAGCGGACAGAGGGCCGGGCAGAGGAGCAAAGC